>OY744483.1:193453758-193565652 GCA_963556165.1 Tipula helvola | reverse complement strand
ATCGAGCTATTCTAACGCCGTTTTTGATCAACTATGACAGGTGTCAATACCTATTTTTAGAGGTAAGAATCATTTAAATCGGACCACTATAACATGCATAAAATGGAGATATTAGATTTGGTAGTACTGATTTTCGTAAAAACCCTGGCAATTTTCTTTGAAAACTAAATTTTCTATGAAATTGGTCAAACTGATCGAGATATTCTAACGCCGTTTTTGATCAACTATGACAGGTTTCAATACCTATGTTTAGAGGTAAGAATCATTTAAATCGGACCACTATAACATGCATAAAATGGAGATATTAGATTTGGTAGTACTGATTTTCGTAAAAACCCTGGCAATTTTCTTTGAAAACTGAATTTTCTATGAAATTGGTCAAACTGATCGAGCTATTCCAACGCCGTTTTTGATCAACTAAGACAGGTGTCAATACCTATTTTTAGAGGTAAGAATCATTTAAATCGGACCACTATAACATGCATAAAATGGAGATATTAGATTTGGTAGTACTGATTTTCCTAAAAACCCTGGCAATTTTCTTTGAAAACTGAATTTTCTATGAAATTGGTCAAACTGATCGAGCTATTCTAACGCCGTTTTTGATCAACTATGACAGGTGTCAATACCTATTTTTAGAGGTAAGAATCATTTAAATCGGACCACTATAACATGCATAAAATGGAGATATTAGATTTGGTAGTACTGATTTTCCTAAAAACCCTGGCAATTTTATTTGAAAACTGAATTTTCTATGAAATTGGTCAAACTGATCGAGATATTCTAACGCCGTTTTTAATCAACTATGACAGGTTTCAATACCTATTTTTAGAGGTAAGAATCATTTAAATCGGACCACTATAACATGCATAAAATGGAGATATTAGATTTGGTAGTACTGATTTTCCTAAAAACCCTGGCAATTTTCTTTGAAAACTAAATTTTCTATGAAATTGGTCAAACTGATCGAGATATTCTAACGCCGTTTTTGATCAACTATGACAGGTTTCAATACCTATGTTTAGAGGTAAGAATCATTTAAATCGGACCACTATAACATGCATAAAATGGAGATATTAGATTTGGTAGTACTGATTTTCCTAAAAACCCTGGCAATTTTATTTGAAAACTGAATTTTCTATGAAATTGGTCGAACTGATCAAGATATTCTAACGCCGTTTTTAATCAACTATGACAGGTTTCAATACCTATTTTTAGAGGTAAGAATCATTTAAATCGGACCACTATAACATGCATAAAATGGAGATATTAGATTTGGTAGTACTGATTTTCCTAAAAACCCTGGCAATTTTCTTTGAAAACTAAATTTTCTATGAAATTGGTCAAACTGATCGAGATATTCTAACGCCGTTTTTGATCAACTATGACAGGTTTCAATACCTATGTTTAGAGGTAAGAATCATTTAAATCGGACCACTATAACATGCATAAAATGGAGATATTAGATTTGGTAGTACTGATTTTCCTAAAAACCCTGGCAATTTTCTTTGAAAACTGAATTTTCTATGAAATTGGTCAAACTGATCGAGCTATTCTAACGCCGTTTTTGATCAACTATGACAGGTTTCAATACCTATGTTTAGAGGTAAGAATCATTTAAATCGGACCACTATAACATGCATAAAATGGAGATATTAGATTTGGTAGTACTGATTTTCCTAAAAACCCTGGCAATTTTATTTGAAAACTGAATTTTCTATGAAATTGGTCGAACTGATCAAGATATTCTAACGCCGTTTTTAATCAACTATGACAGGTTTCAATACCTATTTTTAGAGGTAAGAATCATTTAAATCGGACCACTATAACATGCATAAAATGGAGATATTAGATTTGGTAGTACTGATTTTCCTAAAAACCCTGGCAATTTTCTTTGAAAATTGAATTATCTATGAAATTGGTCAAACTGATCGAGATATTCTAACGCCGTTTTTAATCAACTATGACAGGTTTCAATACCTATTTTTAGAGGTAAGAATCATTTAAATCGGACCACTATAACATGCATAAAATGGAGATATTAGATTTGGTAGTACTGATTTTCCTAAAAACCCTGGCAATTTTCTTTGAAAATTGAATTTTCTATGAAATTGGTCAAACTGATCGAGATATTCTAACGCCGTTTTTAATCAACTATGACAGGTGTCAATACCTATTTTTAGAGGTAAGAATCATTTAAATCGGACCACTATAACATGCATAAAATGGAGATATTAGATTTGGTAGTACTGATTTTCCTAAAAACCCTGGCAATTTTCTTTGAAAATTGAATTTTCTATGAAATTGGTCAAACTGATCGAGATATTCTAACGCCGTTTTTGATCAACTATGACAGGTTTCAATACCTATGTTTAGAGGTAAGAATCATTTAAATCGGACCACTATAACATGCATAAAATGGAGATATTAGATTTGGTAGTACTGATTTTCGTAAAAACCCTGGCAATTTTCTTTGAAAACTGAATTTTCTATGAAATTGGTCAAACTGATCGAGCTATTCTAACGCCGTTTTTGATCAACTATGACAGGTGTCAATACCTATTTTTAGAGGTAAGAATCATTTAAATCGGACCACTATAACATGCATAAAATGGAGATATTAGATTTGGTAGTACTGATTTTCCTAAAAACCCTGGCAATTTTCTATGAAAATTGAATTTTCTATGAAATTGGTCAAACTGATCGAGATATTCTAACGCCGTTTTTAATCAACTATGACAGGTTTCAATACCTATTTTTAGAGGTAAGAATCATTTAAATCGGACCACTATAACATGCATAAAATGGAGATATTAGATTTGGTAGTACTGATTTTCATAAAAACCCTGGCAATTTTCTTTGAAAACTAAATTTTCTATGAAATTGGTCAAACTGATCGAGCTATTCCAACGCCGTTTTTGATCAACTAAGACAGGTGTCAATACCTATTTTTAGAGGTAAGAATCATTTAAATCGGACCACTATAACATGCATAAAATGGAGATATTAGATTTGGTAGTACTGATTTTCCTAAAAACCCTGGCAATTTTCTTTGAAAACTGAATTTTCTATGAAATTGGTCAAACTGATCGAGCTATTCCAACACCGTTTTTGATCAACTAAGACAGGTGTCAATACCTATTTTTAGAGGTAAGAATCATTTAAATCTGACCACTATAACATGCATAAAATGGAGATATTAGATTTGGTAGTACTGATTTTCCTAAAAACCCTGGCAATTTTCTTTGAAAACTGAATTTTCTATGAAATTGGTCAAACTGATCGAGCTATTCTAACGCCGTTTTTGATCAACTATGACAGGTGTCAATACCTATTTTTAGAGGTAAGAATCATTTAAATCGGACCACTATAACATGCATAAAATGGAGATATTAGATTTGGTAGTACTGATTTTCCTAAAAACCCTGGCAATTTTCTTTGAAAACTGAATTTTCTATGAAATTGGTCAAACTCATCGAGATATTCTAACGCCGTTTTTGATCAACTATGACAGGTTTCAATACCTATTTTTAGAGGTAAGAATCATTTAAATCGGACCACTATAACATGCATAAAATGGAGATATTAGATTTGGTAGTACTGATTTTCATAAAAACCCTGGCAATTTTCTTTGAAAACTGAATTTTCTATGAAATTGGTCAAACTGATCGAGCTATTCTAACGCCGTTTTTGATCAACTATGACAGGTGTCAATACCTATTTTTAGAGGTAAGAATCATTTAAATCGGACCACTATAACATGCATAAAATGGAGATATTAGATTTGGTAGTACTGATTTTCCTAAAAACCCTGGCAATTTTCTTTGAAAATTGAATTTTCTATGAAATTGGTCAAACTGATCGAGATATTCTAACGCCGTTTTTAATCAACTATGACAGGTTTCAATACCTATTTTTAGAGGTAAGAATCATTTAAATCGGACCACTATAACATGCATAAAATGGAGATATTAGATTTGGTAGTACTGATTTTCCTAAAAACCCTGGCAATTTTCTTTGAAAATTGAATTTTCTATGAAATTGGTCAAACTGATCGAGATATTCTAACGCCGTTTTTAATCAACTATGACAGGTTTCAATACCTATTTTTAGAGGTAAGAATCATTTAAATCGGACCACTATAACATGCATAAAATGGAGATATTAGATTTGGTAGTACTGATTTTCCTAAAAACCCTGGCAATTTTCTTTGAAAATTGAATTTTCTATGAAATTGGTCAAACTGATCGAGATATTCTAACGCCGTTTTTAATCAACTATGACAGGTTTCAATACCTATTTTTAGAGGTAAGAATCATTTAAATCGGACCACTATAACATGCATAAAATGGAGATATTAGATTTGGTAGTACTGATTTTCCTAAAAACCCTGGCAATTTTCTTTGAAAACTGAATTTTCTATGAAATTGGTCAAACTGATCGAGATATTCTAACGCCGTTTTTGATCAACTATGACAGGTTTCAATACCTATTTTTAGAGGTAAGAATCATTTAAATCGGACCACTATAACATGCATAAAATGGAGATATTAGATTTGGTAGTACTGATTTTCCTAAAAACCCTGGCAATTTTCTTTGAAAACTGAATTTTCTATGAAATTGGTCAAACTGATCGAGATATTCTAACGCCGTTTTTGATCAACTATGACAGGTTTCAATACCTATTTTTAGAGGTAAGAATCATTTAAATCGGACCACTATAACATGCATAAAATGGAGATATTAGATTTGGTAGTACTGATTTTCATAAAAACCCTGGCAATTTTCTTTGAAAACTGAATTTTCTATGAAATTGGTCAAACTGATCGAGCTATTCTAACGCCGTTTTTGATCAACTATGACAGGTTTCAATACCTATTTTTAGAGGTAAGAATCATTTAAATCGGACCACTATAACATGCATAAAATGGAGATATTAGATTTGGTAGTACTGATTTTCATAAAAACCCTGGCAATTTTCTTTGAAAACTGAATTTTCTATGAAATTGGTCAAACTGATCGAGCTATTCTAACGTCGTTTTTGATCAACTATGATAGGTGTCAATACCTATTTTTAGAGGTAAGAATCATTTAAATCGGACCACTATAACATGCATAAAATGGAGATATTAGATTTGGTAGTACTGATTTTCCTAAAAACCCTGGCAATTTTCTTTGAAAATTGAATTTTCTATGAAATTGGTCAAACTGATCGAGATATTCTAACGCCGTTTTTGATCAACTAAGACAGGTTTCAATAAATATTTCTACCTCAGTTACAAACGTAACCCATGACTATGATGTATCTTTGTTTATGCTGTATTTCTTTAAACAGGTTCTGGTTACCTTACTAATAATAGTCAAAATATCAGTCCGTAAAGTTCACTGTAAAAAAGAATGATTTGTGAGGGACTTCATCAACTAGTACATTCACTGACAAAATCATTGGCCTTGGAAATCGTAAATAGGTACTCTATTAAAAAAAGACTTTCCTAGATAGTTGTCGACGAACAACAGGTGTGACATATATTTACATCGTATAAATCGTAAAGAAAACTACAAATATCAAAAATATAAATTAACATAGAACTTCATAGGAATTTGCACAAAAGATTAATTCAAACCTAATTTTAGTAAACAAGTCACAATCAGGCAACTTCGAATCCAATATTTGCCGTTGTAAAAAACTCCGTCCTCCTCGATTAATCTACATTATAGATGTGTGCAGACCATAAAATCTGTCGAAATAGATCTTCAAAGCCGAAAAATTCAAATAACTTATTCTAATATACATTCATATATTATTCTGGTGCGTCACTGGCAGTTTTACAATTAATTCAACATTAACTCGTTAAAATAACGTAATATAATTACTTTATTTTGTATTTTTTGTTCACTTTTATGGCCAGTTGTAAATTACAAGTTGTGAATTCTCTTATATATATATATTGTGTTATACAACACAGCACAAAAATCGTTTCTCCAAAATAGTCCCCATCAATTTAAAACATTTAAAAAACAAAAACAAAAATCCAAACTCACATAAAAATTTCTAAAATTATTGAGTTCTACTGTGTTTTCAGTTTTTAACCCAACCTACACACAAATTCGGATATATACCATCCAAACCGACCAACTCTATATAAAACATTGAAACAAATATAGAAAATTCCAAAGATAACAACACAACACATAGTCGTCAGCGAACGAACGGAGAAGACTCGCAATGTTTTGTCGGTTTCTAATTTATATATAATTTTGTAATATTTTCATTTTAATTGGATAATTTTCTTTTCACACTTGACGACATCTAAGTAATTTTCTAATTTTTTATGTTTTATTTTTATATATTTTACAAAGTTTATTTTTATGTCATTATGTACAGTTGGTCGTTTTTATGTTGTTGCGGTTAATTTTCAATTTTGTGTAATAAGATTCATTTACTATATAAAGCGTGGTCTAAAAAGTTTAACCTGCGGCGAAATGGTAGGTCATTTATACTCTCGTATTATAAATAATCAAAGAAGAATGCATTTCGAAGAAAAAACATCATTCGTATCATAGTCAAACCATTAACCATCCAATTTTTTTACTGCAGAATCGGTGAAAACCCTTACAATGTTATTACGTTACGATAATAATAAAAGTAACAAAAAAGTAGTCTTCATTTCTAGGAGTCGTTACCACCTACTACTTTTGAGTATTAAATTGAAATAAAAAAAAAATTGAAACTACAGTTCTATTAGTCTGTTCCTGTTGTTTTTCATGTTTTTATCAGTGTGCGATAAAAAATATTTTTAACAACTACTAATATAAATAATTTTGTATTAGGGCTGTTACCGAACATTTTCTTAAGTTTGTTACTTTTAAATTTTTTTTTCAGTTTTGTAGCAACAAGCTATAAACATATGAATTTCGTTAAATGATTTAGTTGGTGTGATAAATATTACCGATAGCAAATTGTTGGAAATTAATTCTAATAAATTAAAAAAGGGAAATGAACAGTGGTTTTAGATAATTTTCAGGATGATTAAAAAATTGAGAACACAGAAATATATGTACAGCATAATTCTGTGCTCGAGAATAAAAATGGCTTAAGTCGACTTATGCCCTAATCAACTTTTGCGCATTATCTGTTTAATTTTCTATTAATACATTTTAATTTTTCCAATTTTTAAGGTAATATCAAAGAGACTAAGATTTTTACTCTGTTTGATACAACCTTATAAAATGGAATGAAAACGCATGAATAGAAAATTAAACAGAAAATGCGCAGAGTTTTATTATAACATAAATCGACTTAGGCCCTTTTAATTCTCGAGCACAGAATTCTACGCTCAAAGCCAATAAAACTTTATAAGATTTTTGGAGTTTACTCCTTTAGAATCAATTTTCATTTATAGCCCGCGATACACAAATTAGGTGGGAAGCAAAATCAAGCGTTAATAAAAAATGAAGTCGTTATGCTTTGAAATAATAGAACAATTTAACAATGCAAATTATACGTTAAAAGTTGTATCGTTTGTGGTGTAGTGGTAATGTTATTGATCAGCAAGCTGAAGGTCTGGGGTTCGATTTTGCTCCAAGCTTTTGAAATTTGTTTTTCCAATTTTTATTTTTTTTTTTTTTTTCACTGTGATTATTTCGCTTTATTATGTAGTTATTGAAACACGAAAAGTGTTTTCTATTTTGAATAACAATTAAAATGTAATTTAAGGTTTAATATGGTTTTTGGTTTAGTGGTAACGCACTGGACTAGCGCGGGAAAGTTCTTCGGTTCGATTCTTATCCAACTTTATTTTTTTATTATTCATGTAACGATCAAATATTTTTCTATAAATTAAATATTGGGCTTTATAGTTATTACAGTAAAGCCCAAAATAACTTTTACGTTGCTGTGCTAAGTGGCTTAAATGCCCACATGACCCTCCAATAATACATAATTAACAATAGATTGGCTCTGAACGTGAGCAAATGTAAGACTCTTTCCTTTAATCGTATCCGCTCACCCATTTTTCACCAATATCAGCTGTACAATGTGGACGTTGACCGAGTTGAGTTCATTTCCGATCTTGGTGTGATTTTTGCATCCGACGCTACATTTACTAGACATGTTAACACAATTATTTCAAAGTCGTGTATTATGTTGGGCTTTATTAAACGAAACTGCAGAGATTTTAGAGACCCGATAACTTTGACACACTCTATGTCTCGTTTGTTCGTTCTATTTTGGAGTATGCATCTCCAGTTTGGGCGCCATCCTACCACTGTCATTCCGGGAGGATTGAGAGTGTTCAGAAACAATTTGTTCTTTTTGCGCTCCGTTGTTTGCCGTCCATGCGTGCTGTGGATTATGTCCTCCCAATGTAATCTTCTGAAACTGCAACGTCTAGACTGTCGCCGGGACGTAGCTTCCGCGCTGTTCGTGATATTATTAATTCCCGCATCGATTGTACCGAGTTACTAGCACGTCTAAAAATCTATGCTCCCGAACGTCGAATGCGACAACGTGATGGGGTTTTATCCATTGGCCCGGTGCCAACTAACTATGGTCTTTCGGAACCTATCCTGAGAACATCACAGATATTCAATTCAGTATTTGAAATGTTCGTTTTCCACTTGTCGAGAAATTCATTCAAGAATGTTTTATTTAAACTTTTTTTGTATAACTCTAATTAATTGTAGTTAGCCGTAACTGTTTGTACCGATTGTAACCACTGTAGGTATGAAATAAAATAAATAAATAAATATATAAATAATAATAATAAATAATAGTTATTACAGTAAAGAAGGAAGAGACGCCATACCATTCAGCAATAACATCAACCAACCATATGCAAGATTAGTACAAATTTGGTTGTCCGCTTGAGAAAAAGGTACAAAAAGTGATGAAATGGGAATCTCCCACTGGTATGCCTGGTAATTTCCACACAAAAACATGCATAAATACATATGGACATCACCAGATGGCAAAATAAAAAATCAGATTGATCACATAATGGTGAATAAGAAATTTCTCACATCTCTACAAGATGTTAGAACAATGAGGGGCGCAGACATACACAGCGATCACCAACTAGTAATGTCACAATTTCAAATGAAGGCAAACCGCTGTAAAAAACATGCAACAATAAATAGGAGTAAATTTTGCACAGACAGATTGAAAGATGCTGAAACAAGAAACATCTTCAATGGAACATCTCCAACTCAAGCTAAATAATAGCAATGAATAACAAAAATGGAATCAAACTGAAGAAACCTACATCAAGACTGCCACGGACGTATTCTGCTACCTAGAATATAATAGAAAACCCTGGATAAGCGATGATCATGGACGAAAATTGAGGAACGCCGTCAACTTAAGTTGCAAATACACCAACAAAATACGGCAGAGGTGAAACGTAGATACGAAGAAACAGCACATGAAGTAAAAAAGATGGAAAGGAATGATCGAATAAAATATACAGAGAGCATTCTCAAAGCTGCTGAAGAGGTAGCAGCAGCTACCCAAAATATGCGAGCACTACCCAGTGTCTAAGAAAACTCACGGGAAAAATTACAAACATACCACCTATAAGAAATGCAAATGATGAAGTCTTAACAACGGACGAAGCAAAGTTAAGGAGAGGGAAAAAATATTTCGGATAAGACGCAACCACCAGCACCAGAAATCCCCCATCATCAATTGAGAACAATAACGAAAATAACAACACCCAAATTCCAACGAAACGGGAAGTTAAAAGTGTGGCTGAGAAACTAAAATACAATATGGCTGCAGGAACAGATAATATAACCGCCGAAATATTCAAAATAGACTCACAGCTGCAAACGCATTAACACCCATAATCGAAGACGTGTGGAATTCTGGCGAAATACCACAAAAATGAAAGGAAGGCTTGCCAGTTACAATCCCCAAGAAAGGTGAGCTAAGAGAAAGGAAGAACTGGCGAGATATTTCCTTACTCAAAACAACAATAAAAAAAAATACTCGCAACGAACAGAACATCCTTGATCGAAGCTCACCTACGATCAATGCAAAATTAAGAAATGAGCAAGCTGGTTATAGGCCAGGAAGAAGTTGCACTGATCACATCAATACAATTCGTATTATCACTGAACAATTCGATGAATGGAATTCACCACTGTACCTGCTCTTCGCCGATTTCGAACGCGTACTTGACACGATAGATAAAAACGCAATATGGTCACTTTGTGAAATGGGCATCGCAAAGAAATTAATCGAACTCAAACAAGAAATGTATCGGGACGCTGGAAACCAAGTTCAATATAAAGGCAAGCAAAGTGGAACATACTATATTACTCGTCGAGTCGTGGGGTAAGGCAAGGATGTGTACTCTCGCCAATGCTGTTTCTGATCGTGCTGGGTAGTGTGCTGCGAAAATTCGATATCACGTCCCCTAACGGCATTCTAATGGGGATTAACAGGTAAACCCAATGATCTGGACTATACAGATGACATACGCCTGCTCACACACTAACATTCAGACATGCAGCAGAAAGTACAACTGCTATCAGACCTAGCTAACGAAGTTGGTCTCAAGATAAACATTAGAAAAACAAAGGTAATGAGACTCAACTCGAGAATAACAACACCAATACACATCATTAATATAACAATAGAAGATGTAGACAATTTCGTATACCTTGGTTGCACAGTAACAAAAACAGGTGGGACAGAGGAAGATATAAGCAAACGCATTAATAGAGGCAGACATACATACAACATGTTACACAAAGTCTGGAATACTTCCGCCCTGTCACACAAGACCAAGATACGAATGTTTAAGTCATGTGTGAAATTGGTACTACTATATGGATGCGAGACATGGAAGCAAACAGGAAAAATCAAAATGAAGTTACAGGTGTTCGTAAACAAATGCCTTCGACGAATACTGAAATGCTTCTAGCCTAACACCATAACCAACATCGAACTGCATAGGGAAACTAATCAGCCAGACATTGAAATAAAAATAAAGAGACGAAAATGGAGGTTGACTGGCCACACACTGAGAAAATCACCAAGTGATATAACGAAGATGTCAATGGACTGGAACCCGCAAGGAAAAAGGGAAATTGGAAGACCAGCAATGACATGGAAGAGAACACTACTAGCTAAAGCAAAACAAATCGAAACATCATGGGTAGAGATAAAAACAGTAGCCCCAAGGATGCAGAGAATCCTGCAGAGAAAATTCTAATTTGCTCAGTTTCTTCTCATTCTCGAATAAAGAGCAAAATATTGAAAACAAACCTCTTATACCCAAATTCTTTACCAAACATCTATAATTATAATTATGCAAAGCAATTATTGAAAATGATTGCTTTTTGAAAACGAAGCAGAAACGGGACACATTCAAAATGATATTTTTTGCTGATTTCTAAAATTCCTGCAAATCTCTTTTACTAATGTTATCGTATTAATCTACAGGGTGGTCCATTTTAATCCATCCAGGGAAATAATTATTCGGGAAAGCCTTATCCGAAAAAATGGTTTGTACAAAAGTTGTGACGTTCGATGGGGGGCATCTATTAATGACCTTGATTTTGAGGTATAGGATCAAGATCATTTAGAGGTCAAGTCAATTTTTTTTAAATATACACCCTTATATTGGACTCCGGAAATAGAGTCATCAGAAGGTCCAAAATGCTTCTGCCAGTAGATGAACGGTAATTTTCCAACGACAGTTTAAATTGTCCTGTGATCTTGACCTCACCCTAGAGGTCAAGGATCAATGTCATTTATAGGTGAAGTCAATTTTTTTAAATAGAATCCCTTATTTTTGAACCCGGAAATGGAGAGAAAGGAAAATTCTATGTACTAGAATTTTTTCATATGGTTAATTTTGACCTCCCAAGAGAAGGTCCAAAACTGCTTATTTTGTGAAAGCAAGATAGTTTGACCAATATTTATTTTAAATTAAACTGTAAACTTAGAAGGGAGAATGCTTTTTCCGATGAGATTTAGCTTGACGTGAGATCAATTATCAAGGACATTATATGGTCAAGTACCATTCTTATTAGAAATGTCCACATACAATCTGTCGTCATGTAATGCGCTTTTCACTAAACGTTCATTCTAAAGCTGCATTGTCGAATTGTTCTCTTCTTTTCATGCTAATATAAAACTAAATGTCCTAAGACGAAAAAATCTTTCAGTAACGATTTAATCTGTTTGTCAAAAATAACAAAACCACAAAACGGTTTCATTTAACCAGGTCCGTATTTACAATTTCTTTCTATTGGGTCATCAAACCACAAATTATCCATCTAACCACCCAATTTAATATAGCAACAGTGAAGGATTCAAAATAATAAAATCTTCCTTATGCGTTATTGACGAAGGTAAAAGTACAGAAAAATCGAATAACCATCTAGATTATGCAAAAGCTACCCAGATTATTTACGAAAACCAACCTAAATTATAAAAAAAAAATCTAAAACAAGTAAAAACACACTGACACAACCAACACGAAAAGATCTTTACCCGCCTCAGTTGAAAACTTTTCCGCTACGTGGAATCCGCGAAACTCCAATCGTCAATTCCACCAAAAAAATGTGCCTAATTCCTGAATCTCTTCGAGCTAAGGCAGCCATTGCTATTGGAAACCAATTTCACACTATTTTCCCAACCTCCCAAACTGCCTTTAAGGCCGGCCTTAGACGTAACGTTTAAAATGTTTTGAGTTTCTTGCTTTCGCTTGCGTAAGCCTATCGACACACTGTTGCATGTAGGGGAAGTTCGCGCAGGTGTTTAAAGTTATTGTTTTTCTTTTATTTTGAGCTGTCAGCTAGTATAGTTTGTTAGCATATAACAATATTTATTTATTATTAATAATAAATTATATTAAATAATGGCGGAGCGAAAACTAATGGAGAAATTAATAGACATACAAATAATCTTTTGATAGAATTGAACAGAAATTGCAGCAATAGTTTGTATGGTCTAGGTGCTGACTTGCACAAGCCTCGATTTGGGCGATAACCTGCACAGTTTTATTTCCACCATGGTTCCAATTACTTATGTGCATTATTGTACTTTAATAAACGGACCCGACAAAAGGTCGTATTGGTCGGAAAATAGACTATTCGGAAATAGGCCAAATTAATTTGAGAGTAATTTCTAATTTTTATTTTCTTGGTAACAAAATTGCTAAAACTACCTAACGAATAGTAGGAGAGATATTAGACAATTTTGAGTAGGTATTTGAGGCAGCATGAAATTTTGTGTGACACTTCTTTAGCAATGTGTAAACTCAAAATCAAAGACCTGGCTGAAGGGTAGCGGGGCAGTGTCAACCCTTGATTTTTTTAAGTTGCGAAATTTTTTTTGCAAAAAATGTCCTTGAGGCATTTTGAAATTTTAATACCTTCTAATTTAGTATTTAATAAAATATAAAATAAAAAAGCCAGATCATTTAGTCGGGTCTAAAATGTTGTCAGGCGGATTCAAAGTTGAATTTCGTAGATTTCTAAAAAATATATTTGAGGCAAGCTAAGACTTAGACAGAATAATATACATATCTGTATATACCTAAAAACACATATTTTCAAAAAGACAGGTTATTTTAGTGGGACTCGCTAGGCGGTCGGGAATGTTGTACATGAGTGCGAGTGAGTGACGCTATGAGTAGGTTGAAGTGTGAGAGAGAGCGTATATTGGCAATCGGCTGAGTATGAAGCGTACTGCGGTACGATTGGCTCTTGCTAGACCACGTGACATAATAGGCATGCAGGTATCTTGTTACAAAAAATGTTGGAATAGTTAAAAGAGATATATGTACGTCATATAAAACTGAGGCGTTTTACCATAAGCTCCATTCAAACAGGCTTGATACGAGCACTATAAGATAATTTTTGATCATTAAACTCCATCAGCTCTATACGTAAATTTTCTGGAATCGTTATTTTTCGATTTTTCAAGAAAAATTGAAAGTGCAAAATTTCTAACCCAACTGCCATCAGTGGGTATAATCGGCTACATCCATTGAAGTGCTTGTCCGAAAAGATTGTATCAATAGATACATTTGCTATTATTTCACTTTCAACATCAATATTCATTAGTCCACAGTCTGCTATAAATTTACTGGGGGGCTATTTGTGAATTCGATTCGATCGCGCTCGAGTCTTCGATTATTGGATTCTTATTTGAATTGAATCAGATTCGTTCGTTTCTTATTTAAATCAAATAGGAATCTTATAAATCGAAGACTCGAGCGCGATCGAATCGAATTCCTAAATAGCCCCCCAGGCAGCTTTGAAATGTGCAAGCATAATATGAAAAGATCCTAAATAAATAAATATGTATGTTATCAAATAATGGCTGCTCATTCAAATCGTACGTAACTTCAATATGAGACTGCTATACTACTTCAGCGATTTTTTGGCTTTCTTTCAGTGTTTCGAGAACAAGATTTTTAGAAGTAGGTGATTCATTGATAGGCGTTAGAAAACAAATTTTTTGTTTAGAGGTATTAAAGACTTGTATAAACTTGCTGTTAAAGCCAACCCACATCGGAGTATTCGGAATTTTTAATGCATGTGACAGGCATCCAAAGTATATCAACATTTTTGATTAATTGTAAGGATTCTCGAATTTGGAACGTCGCTCTTCTGTAGGTGGTAATGACGTTTCTACCATTCATATTTTTTTACAATATGAATCCAACTCGGGAGTAATTGCATCAAACTTTCATCGTCTTTTTCGCATTTGTTTATTGCTAAAATTTTTTGCAGTTTCATTTACTTTTCCGTCATTATCCGATATATCTTTTTGGATTTCATCTAAGTTCTAAGAAATTGTCTTCTATATTGTCTATCAGAGGCAAATTTTGGTAAATTATACCAACAGTGTCGTGTAATGTGTTTTTACCTGATGCTGTGTTAAGAAATCGATCAAAGTTATCAAATACTACTCCCGTAAATAAATCATTTGTTCTAACAGTACCTTCAGGACATAATGTGGATTGACTCGAAGAAGAAAATGTAGCCTCTGCTTCTAATTCTTCAATCAAATGGTAGCTGCTGCAGTGACCATACCTATTTATGATCTCAACAACTTTTCGAGAACTCGTTTTACTTTTTAGCGTCATAGCTATAGTGTAATATATTTACTAACTTGTTTTAATTTTTCCACGTGAAACATTAAAAATTAAATCTTGAGCCAATGAAGAACTTTTCTTTCGCATTCACTGCTCTTTTATCTTTTGTAACGACCACCACGCAATTCTGCCGAAAAAGTCTTTTATTACTTGTGAATGTCATGTCATACATTCACCCTTCAGTAAATCAAAAGTTTTTTAATTTTCTGGTAATGATATCTTTTCCATATTTAAAATTGTACCACCTGGCAGGTAGAGAGCCCCATTCAAATTACCTTTCTTTTTTAAAATATGTGTTTTTAGGTATATATATTATTCTGTCTAAGGCTTAGCTTGCCTCAAATATATTTTTTAGAAATCTACGAAATTCAACTTTGAAGACGCCTGACAACATTTTAGACCCGACTAAATGATCTGGCTTTTTTATTTTATATTTTATTAAATACTAAATTAGAAGGTATTAAAATTTCAAAATGCCTCAAGGACATTTTTTGCAAAAAAAATTTCGCAACTTAAAAAAATCAAGGGTTGACACTGCCCGCTACCTTTCAGCCAGGTCTTTGATTTTGAGTTTACACATTGCTAAAGTGTCAAACAAATTTTAATGATGTCTCAAATACTTACTTAAAATTGTCCACCAGCTCTTAGACTAGAAGGAATACATTTTGGGTGAATCCCCATTTTAACTCATAGGCAATGAAATTTTTACACAACCAAAAGATTTGTTTTAATTATTCAGTTAACATTAATTTTTCCTAATTAGGTATATACAAATTTTTAACCAGAAAAATATCGGGGCATAAAAAGGGCCTAAAGTTATAAAGGTTAATTTCTGTTACCAGCACCACTTGTATCTTTAGACAGTTATACTCTAAAAACCAACCCAAGGTTGTGTCAATTCTCCTCGCTTACTGTTGCTTTATTTGCATTAATTAGTTGACGTCTGTCTCTCTCAATTCTATTCATAGCTTTACAAATTACATGTTTGCAGGATACAGCTTAAGCTCACAGAGCTTAAGTTTTCGATTCGAGGAATATAATGATGTCATTTATAAACCAATCTAGATGCCAGGAGGGTATTTCCGAATTCGATTCGAACGTATTCGAATCTTCGAAATTTTGGATTCTTATTTGAATTGAATTAGATTTGCTCGTTTCCTATTTAAATCAAATATGAATTTTATACTTCGAAGAGTCGAATACGTTCGAACCGAATTCATAAATACACTCCCCCTCTCCCCTCCCTTCAGTCTAAGTCTCGATATGAATTTCGATCCCAATTTAAGAAATGACATCACAGAATTTCTATCACAGTGTGGGATGCAGTGTTGAAGCGCTCAAAATTCTATTTTTTACCTACTACCTCACTATTTAGGTAAAGATGCGAACAATGATTTCCACTATCCTTTGAAATGAGGGTCTTGAAATACACGCTAATCCCACTAAGTCTACTACAATTTTTTTTCGGAGCGCTGCAGTCGTATATCCGGAAAATCTGAGCGTGCACACTGCTGTGAAGTTAAGAATAGCTGCAACATACAGTTCGCTGGTGCCTTGGACTTAAAATTTCCTTTTCAGACGCTAAACCAAGGAGTTGGTTCATGTTGCGACGTGACATCTGCTCCTCCAGTTTTTATAATTTTCTCATTTTCTGTCAAACAATGCTGATTACAAGACTCTTTTCCTCTTTAGACAACACTTTATTGTGAACTGAAGTTCTCTCAGAGAGAGATGCCAGTTTATAGCTCAACTTGAGGGAGTGGGAGCAACAGGATTGAATTCACCTCCAAAATAACACAATCATGCTTTTTCTTATAGGAAGAAAACTTCTGGACGTGGATGAAGCTAGGTATACCAGTTACCTGTAACGAGTTTACAGATTGGTGGCTGCTATCGAAGAAATGTGGGGGTTTTATAAATATTTTCCTAATAGATTCCATTCAGATTCACTTCCAAATTTAATCGCATTGTCCGAAAGTTCAGTTGTGCCTGCTGAGCAAAGAATATTCAAAAATTAGCCAAATCATATTTATATAAAGTTCGAAATAGTTGCATCACTTGTGAATAATTCACTAGACCCCAGACTAAATGCAAACATTTTAGAGTTTGCTAGAAGTTTTGAAAATTTGAAAACAATCATTCTCAGGGTCACATACTGAGATAAAATTCTGATAGTTCAGCTTGATACCTCTTGGAAATGGTATCACCTCTCTCTTTTGTTGCAGATAAGTTTCTGTGACTCACATTTAAATTATAGATAAAAATAGAACTTGCCAGGATGTTAATCTAATCTGACATAACCGCATATTATCACATTCAAATTTTTAATATCATTTTAATCGTTTTAATTAGTTTCGACTAATGTGTGATCATAAATCAAAAAAAGGCCACACCATATTTCCTTGTTGTTGTCAACATTTGAATTGAATATGTCAGTTATTAACGTACATTTGTGTATTTTGTATACACATATATAAATAATAATAATAATAATGTTAATTAATACTATTTTTTATTACCGTATTCGAAATCCCTTTTCGAACATTAAAAAAATAAAAATTACGTTCAGCATTTTAGTTTTATGTTTAGTTTTTGTTACTTTTATGTACATTTACATAAAATATGATCTCGCGCGATCGATGAACTCTCCTGTATTATAATAACTTCACTCGTATAATACATATCGCCATAATAAAATGAATGACGCCCAAAAAAAATGTATACATATTATGGGGGCTATTGCTAGTATAGAATATCGCACAAAGTATATAATTTGTAAATTGAATTTTAATATTAAAAAAAATAATTATTTTTTATCCCTTTAAGGCACTAGATCGATAACATAACAATATATACGTAGAACTAATGTTTATTATTATTCTGATTAGTATATGGTAGTATTATTATATTCTTACTGATATTCCGTTAGGATTTACATCTCACGATCGCATTAAATTTTTATGATCGATTTGAATATCAATTTATTTTTATGGAATAAAGATAGAAATGAAAAATGATGAATAATGATCGTATAATAAATATAATGATGAGGCGCATAGGGCGATGATCTCAATTTCACCCTGCACATTGTTTTCGAAAAAAAAGTAGCAAAATGTTTTTTTTTTTATAGTTTCATTTTTCATTGTATAAGGAAATTTTTACTTCTTCATCTCATATTCCTAGATAAAAGATTGAAGTAATAAAAAAAAAAACATAACAATCATATACCATTGTGTGTATATAAACGAAGACATAGAGAAGAGATATAGAAAAATGGTTATTCTATTATTAGATCTCAGCTAAATGTACAAAATTTTTTATTAGGCATCGAAATTATATCAGGGGAGCGGAGATAGCATACTCTTTGCAAAATTAACAAAGAGAAGCCAAAACCACCTCAAAGTTTGGTATGCATTAAGCGGAACAAAATAATTAAATTATTATTTGGAAGAGAAACTATACCATGTATACAGGTAATTAAACCACCTGTCATTCGCAACATACCACCCACATTCATCGATATTATAATTATCGTGTGGTAATTATTGTGTGCGATTAATTCAATTTTTGTTTTTCTAATTAAAAATAACAAAAATGATTCATACACATAATTTTAGCTCGACTTCTGCGGAAGTCAAAATACATGCAAAATATGTATAAAAAACAAGAAAAGAAATAAAACAATCGGCGTTTCGTATAAATGTGCGCGTTATCTATAAATTAAAATAACCATTTTTATTAGGCGCCGATATTTATCAGTCTGTTGTTTACATTACGTCAAACCATAATTAAAACAATTTTATTTAATAAAATTTATTAACATCGATTGCAAATTTATTTTTGATTCGAGCTTCTGAGTTACCCTATAAAATAGTATAGCGATTACGATTAAAGGCTAAACAGTATTATTCCAATTAATAATGTAAACGGAATAAATTTTTTTAAAGAATATGTTTATTGATAAAATTAAATTACTAAAAAGTATATTAGTACAATGTGGGTCTCCTTTGGCCTGGTTTATCACTCCATCATTCCTGGAGCAAGGATGCAACTGGGGCAAAAACAATTTTTTCAAAAATGTAAACGAAATTTTGGAAAGGTTTCAAGATATTCGTTTAAAAATTTTCGTTTGCTGTTGAAAGGCTGAATGTCGGAAGGCTGAATGTCGGAAGGCCGAATGTCGAAAGGCCGAATGTCGAAAGGCCGAATTAGTTGGAAGGCCGAATGTCGGAAGGCCGAATGTCGAAAGGCCGAATGTCGAATGGCCGAATGTGTCGAAAGGCCGAATGCCAGAAAGCCCGAATGCCAAAAAGGCCGAATGCCAAAAAGGCCGAATGTCGAAAGGCCGAATTTTCACGAAATTTTCCTTCACTTATTTTATTGAAATCAATATAAACTATTGAATTTTTTACTTAATTAAACTGATTTAAATAAATTGAAAATACGTGCTAATAAATCCTTTGTATGTAGCATATTATTGTGATCAAATTTTTTCGGAACTATATGCGTCTTGTTAGGTTACATTTGTTGTATCTGACTGTTTATTTCTTTTGTGGTCAAGGATATTATTTCTGAGCATATTTTGCAGCCTCTTTTATAATTGAAAAATTATTTTTATGTTACGTAACTATTTTGCGTATACATATCTTCCGTTTTTATTACTTTAGTATTGCCATTTTGCATTTTTAATGGAGGAGGACTTAAAAAGGTGTTTTACATGACAACTAACAAAAAAATTTCGGATTTATTAAGGAAATAATGAATATTACGGAAAATGATAGTACGGCATGCTTCTGTATGGCATATATCGATAAGGCATATTTCAATATGGCATATTGTACACTACTTATACCTATATAGTACACTGGCATATGGAACACTTCGGCATATTTCATTACGGCATATGGTACATTACGGCATATTTCAGTATGGCATATGGTGCACTATGGCATGTTACTTGATTCTTTGAAAGTACCTGTGCTTTTGTTAATATTTTCAAAATTCGATTTTTTAGATCGTTCTCCAAAGTTTGAAACTAAAAAAAAATTTTTGTTTTGTAATCTTGAATGATTAATTAATAAAAATATATAAAAAATTGTTTTGTAAAATTCATTGTTTACCAGAAAAAAATTCATCAAATCGACTTAGAATTTTGGGCTCCAGGATGGCTCCCCTCCCCTTAATAGAAACATCCTGTACATAAGAAAATTTTCCTTCACTTAATTCCCTTCACGTTGATTCGCTTATCAGAATTCCCTCCACTTAATAAAATAAAATGTATTCTCCCAGAGGAAATAAATTTGTATTGGTTAGTTTGTAATTACGAAGTTAGTGTAATACCTTCAATTTCAAATTTTTAACTACTTAAATCTAATTTTGGAAATAAAGATGCATAGGTACGTATAATAGCCCATTTTTATCTATTTTGTTCTGTCGTAACTGCATAATTAGGAATTTTGAGACTTACTTTCAAAGCGAAGGCTTTCTACGCCAATAATAAACTACGCCATAATTGGGTAATTCGCATATTAATTGGACGAAATTTATTTATTTTAGTTATAATTTTGTTTTGCTCGAATTACCCGTATAAAATCGTTTGTAAGTACCTATTGACAACAAAAAATAAAAAATTAGTTCAACAATTAAATTGAAGAATTCAAATTTTATTCGACATATTCGGCCTTTTTGATACATTCGGTCTTTTGGCACAATTGGCCTTGCAACCTATTCGGCCTTTACACATAATCGGCCTGTCAACATAATCGGCCTTTCGACATTATTGGCCTTTCAATATTCAACCTTTTAACCCTTTCGGCTATTCGATATTCGGCCTTCCGACTATTTTAGCCTTTCGTCCCATTCGGCCTTTCGGCGTTTGGCCTTTCGAGACTCGGCCTTTCGACATTCGGTCTTTCGACCCTATTCCAATATTTTACTCTAACTTTGAATTCTGTAAAAATTCTACTTTTTCTAAATATTAATAACTTGGTACCGCTGAAATTGACGGATAAAAGCAAGTTGTCACAGTATGATGAAGGTCTTATAAATAGCTCTCTTAACCTAAAGATTTCAACAACTCTCCGGACCACTGTTTCTGTTTGACAAACTAAATGTAAACTATTAGGACGAAAAATCCTTAAAGGTAATCACAAGTATCTGAGCTATGTATCTTATAACAAGAGGGCCTGGTTTATGACCGCAACGCATGCATAGATGTTTCAATACAAAATAAATACAAAAATCAAAAATGGTTTTTTATTTAATTCACCATCAACCAAACAGCAATCATCGTCATTATTATCTTTCTCTTTATCTTTTAAAATAAAATTTGGCTTTTAACCGTTTAATAAGAATCCTCAAAAAAAAAGCTTTGAGATCGGTTCGAGTGAGGATTTTATGTAATTGTCAGGATTCAAGACAATGACAAACAAATTGTTTTATTGAATACAAGATTGTTAAATTTCTACGTAAGTACTTAAACACTTCTTTTGGCGGCAAAATCAAAGTTGCCAATCTTACGAAAATATTCGGAAACCACCCCATAATTTTTTTTCTCGGATAAATTTTAGAGCCTTTCCTGGTGTTGAAGTATTTTAGTAATGGCTACAAAAGCTGGAGCTAAACGAACAAATTATTTTCATTCTTGTTTAAGAATTGGACATTTTTATGCAAATTTATTTACTATCAAAACATAAATTTAAGTACGGATTTTAGCGAAACCGCTTATTTCGACTATATAGCAGAGGAATAACTGATCTCTAAAAATAACTGAAATGCAACGAATTATTTCAAAAATACCTATTAAACTTTGGATAACTTTGTATAAAATTTACATATCCAAAAAACTCAGATTTCGAGAACTTCACATAACAAGGTAGGCCCTTAATATAACTCGCTTAATTCAATCAAATCTCGCAAATCTATGAAAGTTCTCGTAATCTTAGAAAATCATGCTTTCTCGCAAATGCATCTTTATGAATCCGTAATTCTCCAAACTCGTATCTCAAAATACGAAAGATTTATATAATCGACAGAGAGGTGGATGGATTACAATGACTGTACGACTTGCTGTTGACTATCGGATAGATTAAACGAAACATATATCCGTAACCATAACTGGCTTTTATATGCCACTAAGCGAACTTGTTTGTTTACGTTTGTACGTGTTTTACAATAATGCAGAGAGTCCGGTAATTTTTGAAAAAGAAATATATAAGTTAAAGTGGGAGTTAATTCCGACTTAAAAGCAAAAGTTATGTATGTCCACGGTGAATTGGCCAAATATGTTTGTATTAGATCTTTCAACAATATACATTTTTGGCAGTATCAATCACACCGTACACAAGGCGAGGTGTCCTTCAGAACCAGCAAATATCGAACCCGAATTCACCAGCCGTTATTGAGAAACAAACAGTGCCGGAATCCGGCAAGTAAACTCTGATCGTATTAGCTCAATTTATCACCATAATGCATCTAGCATCCGAGGTAAAGTCAAGTCTTTTCGCTTAGGCGTTTTGAACAACGATTATGTTATCATAATAATCTGCGAGACCTAGCTTACTATCAATATGTATTCTGAAGAATACTTCCCACCTGACTATGTCGTTCACAAAAGGACAGATATAATTTTTACACCGAGCTTAGAGGGGGGGAGGTATTGATTGTGGTTAAAGATTGTGTTCATAATGAGTAGGTAGCTTGTCATCCTAGTCCCGACGTCATTGCAGTTCGTGTCAAGGTGGCCAATACCTATATCGTCGTCATTGGAGTGTGTGTCCTCTATGGATCGGATTTGAATTATTCTGAAATGATAATCAATAACATTGACTCAGCTGTGATGCCATCAGTGCAGGCTAACGTTCAACTTATCATTGTGGGTGACTTTAATCTGCCCGATACAGCTTGGCTTGTTATTGTGGCAACTTTACATACAAACAATGGCATTCGGGCATTCGGGAGCCGTAGTACAATAATGAGTTGATACATCTCGAGAAATGCCGCAAAATATTACGTTCTTTATACAGATAGACGGTAAGCGGTTCAATTTTATCCCAATTATGATAGAGCCCACACGTTTAAAAGTATAAATCGGTTTTTTTATAACCAATACATAGTGCAAATTGAGGTGGAGTTGGCATCAGTCCAAAGGTTTTTTTTGGAATTTTATGAATAGTAAGAGAAAATTGGTTAGTTTTCTGTCGTCTATGTCTTACCAGAACTCTTATAGTAATTTTGCGAAGGCTTTTGATAAGATCGACCACGAAACCGATTGGATCTTGAAGAATAAAAAACCATCGAAGAGAATTAAAAAAACTAAATCTTCACCGGAAGTCGAGCAGTCTGAGCAAATAACTAAATCTGTTAAAAGCATAGAGCGACAAGAAGATAAGACCAAAGAGAAGCATCGCTGATGAAATCGGTAACGAAGAATTAATATAAGGTCATGGCCTTAAATAATGACATGTGGAAAATAAACACGTTGGACACGTACCGAAAGTTAATTATGAAGCTTAATGTGAACGGTTAGATTATTGATTAAGATGTTATTTATTGTTTCCAGGTGGTTTGGCGTCTATTGGAAGGGGCTCCGTATCCTTCCAGTAGGCGCAAGTGTACGTACTGCCTCCTCGTGGCAACCACCGGTAACTGTAACCATTAGGCTGAATATAGACTTTTGTGACAGGCTAAAGTACGGCGCTAAAGGAGAAAACCTTGACAAAAAATCCCTAATCTAAGGTGGAACAGCATATGCCGATGGATGAATGGCTGATAGGTTAATTAGTCTATATATGCGGACTCTGGATACCAGGCACCCTCCAGTTTTATTTAGCCTTCCTGTAGTAAATCTGGGTGACCTACAGGCGACTTTTTATTCCCAGCAACTCGCAAGAGTCATATCAAAACGGTAGACGAGGCACGGGAAGGAATACACGGGAGTGGGTCTGCCCTCTCAAAGTCCTTGAGTCCCAATGCTACCGCTTTTCTAGCAGAAGTAAATGTTATTACATCTAGGAGGGAGAGCAATGAGCCCAGATAGTATGTAACGCGTGTAGAAGTATTTCCTACAGTAGACATCTAGGAGGGAGAGCAATGAGCCCAGATAGTATGTATCACGTGTAGAAGTACTTCCAACAGTAAACATCTAGGAGGGAGAGCAATGAGCCCAGATAGTATGTCCCAGCAACTCGCAATAGTAAAATCAAAACGGTAGACGAGGCACGGATAGGAATATACGGGAGTGGGTCTGCCCTCTCGAAGTCCTTGAGTCCCAATGCTACCGCTCTTCTAGCAGAAGTAAATGTTATTACATCTAGGAGGGAGAGCAATGAGCCCAGATAGTATGTATTACGTACCGTTAGGCAGTATTATCAGGTTCATTTAGAGCCTGAATATTGACTGGACGGATAATTAAGTAGGGCTTATGCACAAAAGATCTTTTAGGTCGCAGTGCGGGGTGGCTTGAGCCCCCACATGGCCCTCAAGTAATAATAATAATAATGTGAACGGTTACTAGTGGTTCACCTATGAAGATAAAAATAATCGCCCAATTGATGTTATGGCTAGTGGCTTACATGTAACCTGCACAAGCAACGGTATAAGAGAGGACATACAAAGTAAAGATCTCAAAATATTAGATGCTGAGAAATTATCAAAACAGAGAGATCCCAAAACAAAAGTGGGAGTTCTACCAGTAGAAAGGGGGGGGGGGGCCTTCCAGTTTTTATGTTAACATTTAATAACAAAAAAAAAAAGATCCAAAATATGTGTAAAATAAAAGGAATACGAAATATGAGAGTTATTGAACATATGTTAAAATATATGTGTGTTAAAAACAAACAATACTCAGAGTTCTTCAACCGTCTGAGAAAAAGTTTCATAATAGGTGGTGACTGCAATGCGAAGAATACTCACTGGGGTTCTAGATTAACTACAACTAAAGGAAAAGAATTACTGATTGCCATTAAAGAAAATGCATGTGAATCCATTTCAACAGGAAAACCAACATATTGACCAACTGGCCAACATATTTCTAATAATTTTATGAAAGTTGAGGAAAACCAAGATATGAGCTCAGATCATTTTCCAATAGTCCTAATTCTAAGTGAGTATATCATCCAAAAAGGGAATAATCCAGTATTAACCAACAAATATACGGACTGAGAAAGTTTCAAAGTACACCTTGAACAATGAATACTTTTGAAAGTTCCTTTAAAAATTATGGTTCCACTGGACATAGAAGTAGAAAAGTTCATTACGGATATTCAACAATCAGCATGGGAAAGTACTCCAGAAATCAAATCAAGGCTAAAAGGAAATAACTATCCAATCGAAATTAGAAATCTCCTTAGGGATAAACGTAAATCCAGAAAAAAGTGGCACCTAACTAGAGCTCCACAAGACAAAAAAAGACTAAACAATCTTACTCAACAAGTAACAAGAGAAATTCAGAAATTAAAAATGAGTCAGTTAGTTTCTACTTAAGTAATTTGGCGAATGACAGTAATACGGATTATTCGCTCTGGAAAGCAACTAAAACTCTGAAAAGGTCAAAAATATCTATTCACCCTATCAGGAAAATGGATGGAATATGGGCAAGGAAAAATAAAGAAAAAGCTGAAGGATTTGCTAATCATCTTAAAAATATATTTCAACCTCATGAATTTCAATTACGAGAAACATTGAATGAAACCATATTATACAAGTTTTCAAAGATGTCATACCTACATCGCCTACTGAAGTAGCAAACGAAATTAAAAACAACTTAAACTTAAAGAAAGCAAGAAAAAACCAGGGCTTGACCTGATTACTGGAGAAATAATTAAGCAGCTACCGAGAAAAGCTACGGTGAAGTTAACTTATATTATAAACGTTGCATTCAGGTTAAAATATGTGCCAAAACTTTGGAAAGTGGCTGTGGTTATCATGATTTCCAAATCAGGAAACCCTCCACATCTAATAACATCATATAGGCCCATGTCGTTGCTGCCGATAATGTCTAAACTAAACTCTTTGAAAAGTTACTATTGAAAAGACTCAAACTAATAATTGAAAAAAAATAACCTAACTCCGAATCACCAATTTGGTTTTCGCAGTGGCCACTCCTATTGATCAAGTGCATAGAATAACCAACATTATTGAGAAGACATTAAAAGAGAAACAAGTTGGTTCCGCAGTATTCCTTGATGTAGCGCAGGCGTTTGACAAAGTTTGGCACGAAGGTTTAATCTACAAACTCAAATTAATCCTACCTACACAAAACAACACGATAGCCACTTTCGCCGATGAAACAGCTATTATGGCAGTAGGTGACAATAACTCAGATACAACAATGAAATTACAAACCGCCATAGAGCAAGTATACAACTGGACAAAAAAATGGCGCATAAAATTAAATGATGCTAAATCTGTACATGCCGACTTTACGAACAAGAGATTAATACACAAATCAGTATATCTAAATAATCAAGAAATACCACATGCAAACACTGCCAAATATCTTGGTATGACAATAGACGCTAAGCTTCGCTGGAAAGCTCATGTTAAAAAGAAAAGAGACGAGTTGAGATTAAAATACAATAAAATGTATAGCTTACTGGGAAGAAACTCTCATCTATCAATCCCTAATAAGCTTCTGCTTTATAAGCAAATATTGAAGCCTGTTTGGAGTTATGGTATTCAGCTGTGGGGATGTACTAAGCAGAGCAACATGGATATTATCCAACGATTCCAAAATAAAGGGCTAAGAAACATCGTCAACGCATCATGGTTTGTTAGAAATAGCAACATCCACAAAGGTACCTGGGCAAAGAACCCAGCAAAACCGAAATTATGAAATTTGCTAGAAGTTATGAACAATGGTTACTTCACCATGTTAACATAGAGGCCATCCAGCTACTGGATAATACGGATTTAGTTAGAAGGTTCTAAAGAGTAAAGCCTTTTGAGTTAATGTAAAATCAGTTTTTATAATTCTTTATCTAGCGCACAACAAAAGCGTGATCAAATAATAAAAACAAAAACTAAGGACTACATCGATGGATGAACCCTTAAATTTCAGTAAAATGTATTAATTTAAGTTAGAATAAAATTGCTTATTAGTCTAAGACTAGATTGCAATTAGAAAGGAAATAATAAAGAAAAATTATTTAATAAAAAAAAAGTGTTATTTAATATGTGGCACAAGTAGTATTTAGCAATATTTTTGATGCTAAGTTAAAATGGAAAGAACACGTGAAAAAGAAAAAGGAAGAACTTAACATTAAATTCAGAAAGATGTATTGGCTTATTGCGCGAAAATCAGAGCTAACTATCCACAATAAAATTCTTTCTCTTTTATTGACAAATTCTGCAACCTATATGAGCATACAGTATGTAATATAGCTCTGGTGCTGTACTTACAAGACAAACATCAAAATAATTCAGACATTTCAAAACAACGTTCTAGTTCTACGGAATATTGTTAATGCCCTTTGGTACGTAAAGAAAGGCGAATCTTCATCATGACTTAATGATGGAACACGGCTGCGAGGAAATTAATAAGCATGCCTTGACTTCGTCTTCAGCACCAAAAAAACAGCAAGAACATGCTATCGCCGAAAGAAGGTTTCAAATAACAAAGCCAATGGATCTGGTAAATTGGCCAATATAAAATAAGATGAGAATATAATGAGACTAACCAATGGGTTGCATAGCTTTAAATGTGAATATTATATGAAATATAAATTGCTAGATGTTTTTGTAAATCAGTTGTAATATTATTTATAATAAAAAAGAAATAAAAAAGTTAAAAGTTTGGGATAATATTATGCAGAGTTGAGCCATCCATCTACAATTGTGATTGGCAAATCCATTTAAAGCGATTGAGCGCAAAAACGTTTGATATATTTAGTAAACAAATTTAAAGGTATAGATAATTTGGTAAACAAAGGATTCAGTAGGATCTGTGTAATCGTTTACACAAACTGAAAGTTGATGATAAAATCAGTAGTGGACTACAAATACATATAAGTGCCTCTCTACTATACTTGATTGGTCCACTTCTTTTTATAATTTACGTTACCTCATTGTTGACACATACTTACTGCTTTTCGTGACTTAATATTCCGTAAGAAGTGGTTTCATTAACTTTATGAAATATAGCTTAAAAACAAAGATCATGGATTTTGATCTTGTCATGCCACTGCTAGAAACATGGTGGGAAAAATTCATGTATTTTTTAAAAAACTACAAATTATTTGATTTTTTTGATTTAAATCAACTTTTTGTTTTATAAATTAGTTTGCCGATTATTTTTAATTTTTGGATTAAGACATAAATTTTGCAATAAAATTTAAAAGGCTTTTGTCATATAAATTATGAAATATTTAAAATCACATAATAATTCGTTTCAAACTAGTTATGTACAAATGTGTGTTTTCCACTCCATGATTGCTTCGACTCCCAGATGTGGCTTATAATTTTGAATATCATCAGAAATTATTTCAGAATTTGATATATCCTGTCAGAATTATATATACTTATCATCTCAGAATTCGCTATATGCTGCCAGAATTCGATATATCATCTCAGGATTTGCTAGTCAGAATTCTGAAAATTATGTCAGAATTCGATTTATTATCTCACACTCCGATGTATCATTTCCTACTTCCTCATATCTTATTCATGTCAATTTGTTATACCATTCCATTACAGAATTCGACATATCATATCCGAATTCCATACGAGTATATCATGAAATAAATCGAAATATCATGTCAAAATTTGATATATTATCTCAGAATTTGCTTTATAGTGCCATTATAAAATTTTAAATCATCTCAGAATTTGATATATCCTGTCAGAATTCTTTATACTTATACAGTCAAAATTCGTTATAACACGCCAGAGTTCGATATATCGAAGGATTTAAAATACCATCTCAGAATTCGTTATATATTTTCAGAACTTATCATATTCAAATTTCATGTCAGGGTTCGATATATCATCTCAGAATTCAACACATACTATCGGATTCAGAATTCGATATATCATGTCAGAATTCTTTATATTGTGTCTGAATTCGAGATATCATGCCAGAATTCGAATATATTATCTCAGAATTCGACATGTCATATCAGAATTCTATGTATCATGTAAGAATTCGAAATGTAACGAAATAATTCGATATATCATCTCAGAATTCGCTATATACTATCGGAATTCAATGTATCTGTCAGAATTATGTCGAAATTCGACACATGATGATAAAATTCGTTATGTAGTCTCAGCATTCGTCTTAATCTCCGAATTCTATACATCATGTAGGATTTCGAATCTCAAAATCATATATCATCTCAAAATTTGCTATATACTGTCAGAATTCGATAAATCTTCTTGAATTTGGTATACCTATCATGTCAGATTCCTATATATTATGTCGGAATTCGAAATATCACGTTAGAATTCGATAAACCAACTCAGAATTCGTCAGATACAGTCAGAATTTGATATATCTGTCAGAGTTTGATGTCTCTTGTCAGAATCCCATTATCTCAGTCTCAGACAGGATGGAAAAATATGTATAGATGTATTTTTAAAAAAATAACAAATCATAATTTTTTTTGATTTAAATCAATTTTTCAAAAATTAAAGAATTATAAATTTTGCAGTAAAATTTTTAAGGAGTTTGTTGTAACACTTCAAAAATTTTAAATCACAACAATTCGTTTCCAACTTATACAAATATAAAAAATTGATGGTATTTAATAAAAATGTTCAATTTAGTATTTTGATATCGCGATAATTTAGTAGTTGTCACTCATTCTAGTTTCAACTGCGGTCGCAGAAACATATAAATTAATAAAAATTAAATTTATTTTTGTTATATTTGTTTTTTTTTTTTATTGCTAACAGTTACTTTACTCGCAGTGTATTGTATTTGTGTAAACAATTGTGTGAAATTACCGAAGTTATTGGTAGTTCTCGACTCAAAAGGGGCTTAAGCCCCCCTTATATGTGATAATACGCAAGACTATTCTAGCAAAATTGCTAAATTAAACAGTGAAAGTGAAGTTCAAACAGTGTCACAGGCAATACCAAAAAATCAGTTAATTAATAATTGCGAAATCAATATGAAAAATAACAGATTTTCACCGTTACAACCAAATAAAAACCTGAACGAAAATAATGATGAAGATGTAATCATCACTAAAACAACTAGAGTTAAAATTCCTCCTACAGTGGTAGACATTCGTATAAACGCACTATGTTTTTTGAATATAGTTCTAACAGTAAAGTGTTTTGTTTTTTTCAAGTGGTCTAAATTGTGTCTATCATCTTAAATCTGTTGCTAATATAAACCATTAGTAAAAATTTTAATGTTTTACTTTAATAAATTGAAAAATCTAAATTTCAGGTGGACATTCGTATAAACGCACTTCTGATAATGTACTAAAATAAAAACCAAAATTAGCAATTTTTCATATATTATTTTATTTAATATTTGGTCTGGCCCCGACCTTTCTGAATAACTTCGAAAATTCGAGAAGGCATTGAATTTGTTAAATTTTTGAGGGTTTTCGGATCAATTGTGGCCCAAAATTCACGGATGGCACTTTTCAAATCTTTAATTGAATTATATTGCTGTTCATTTCCATAAACTTTTCGAGGAAGGCCCTCTAAAGATTTTCGATAGGATTGCAATCAGGACGATTGCCTATCCAAGATCTCAGCTCGCCAGAAAGGTCTAATCCGCAAAGAAGCCATATACGAAACCGTCTATCATGCAGGCCATTGGAGTTTCCTGTGACGACCCGACACATTACCCGTATTTTTAATAGTTCACCGAACATAAAATGGACAAAATTTTGGTTTAAACCACTTTTAACGGCCATGCATACGAATAATCCGCTAAAATTTGCTCGTAAATACATGTCGTCGATAACGGATTGGCAGAGTGTGATTTTTTCTTACGGAAAAAAAATTAATCTGGATTTTCCCGACTGCTACAGGTGCTACTGGCATAATTTGGATGAACATGGCGTCGTTAGGTCGAAGCGTAATTTTGTGGCGGTGTGCTATGGTATGCGGAGCATTTTCTTATAACGAGGAGCTTCCCATCTGCTTTATAACGACACGAATAAATTTCCGTATGTACGTGAAACTTTTGGAAGACGTTTTGATAAATTATCTGGATAATAACATCAACAAAAATTATAATTTTCAACAAGACAATGCCTCGATCCATGCTTCGAAGGAGACCACACCGTGGTTTCTCGAGAAAAACATTCCCCTTCTTGAATGGCCAGCTTGCAGTCCTGATTGTAATCCTATCGAAAACCGTTAGAGGGCCTTCCTCGAAAAGTTTATGGAAATGAACAGCAATATAATTCAATTAAAGATTTGAAAAGTGCCATCCGTGAATGTTGGGCCACAATTGATCTGAAATCCCTCAAAAATTTAACAAATTCAATGCCTTCTCGAATTTTCGAAGTTATTCAGAAAGGTCGGAGCCAGACCAAATATTAAATAAAATAATATATGAAAAATTGCTAATTTTGGTTTTTATTTTAGTACATTATCAGAAGTGCGTTTATACGAATGTCCACCTGAAATTTAGATTTTTCAATTTATTAAAGTAAACCATTAAAATTTTTACTAATGGTTTATCTTAGCAACAGATTTAAGATGATAGACACAATTTAGACCACTTGAAAAAAACAAAACACTTTACTGTTAGAACTATATTCAAAAAACATAGTGCGTTTATACGAATGTCTACCACTGTATTGTTATAACAAACAAAAAACTGAAGGACGTCTATAATTTATTGAAAACACACAACATCACCAAATATAAACTTAAAATTCAATCAATTGGAATTAAAATCTTAATTGATAATATGAATGATTTTCATTCATTTTCTAAAATATTGGTACAACAAACGGAGTTTAAATACTATACATTTGAAGACCCTAACAATAAACCAATCAAAATAACTCTATCCGGACTACCAAATTTTGAAGTTGAAGAAATTAAAACTATGTTGAATGATGAATCTATTCCAATACCTAATGAGATAAAAAAGTTTAATTTAAAAAAAACACGTTATGATCAACAAATGGTGTTATAGTAAAGGTACAACAACACTAGCCGATTTAAAAAAATTTAAGTCTGTCTATAATATAATAGTAAATTGGAATTACTACCAATCTCAGAGGCGTGGTCCAACACAATGCAGGAATTGTCAACTTTTCGGACATGGGACTAGTAACTGTCAGAGGGATCTTAAATGTCGTCTTTGTGGTGAGAACCATACAATTATAAACTGCCCGTTTAGCAATCTAGCAGAAGATAAAAAACAACCCGGGTATAAATGTGCCAACTGTATGGAAAATCATCCGGCCAACTTTCAAAGTTGTCCAAAAAAAGCTGAGTTGATGCAGATCAAGAAAAACATACAACATAAATTTCGACAATCTCAACCTGCTCGACAAACAAATGTTCCTCCCCCTCTGTCGAATGAGCTACATTTTCCGGGTCTAACAGCTGGAAGACATAATAACTGGTGGAATACTCAAAATGGTGCCAACAACGTCAACAATCAACACACACCACAAAATCAAAATAAGTCTGACGACTTATTTTCCACTGATGAAATTATAAGAATTGTACAAGAAGTGATTGGTAAGTTTCAGATGTGCCATTCAAAAAGCCAACAATTACAAATAATATTTGAAATTTCCGCAAAATATTGTTATGGAAGTAATAAATAATCTAGGATCTGTTGTATGTTTTTGGAATGCTTGCAGTATCAAAAACAAGCTTATAGAAACCATACAATATGTTAATGATAATTCTATAGATATTTTGATTTTAAATGAAACCCAACTTAAATTTAGTGATAGATTAAATGTTTCAAACTTTATTTGTTATAGATTAGATAGGGATACTAGAGGTGGTGGTATTGCAATTTTAATAAAACGGGGAATCCAGCATTCTCTTCTTTCGTCGTTTAATACCAAAGTGATAGAATGTCTTGGTATTAATATAGTAAATTATTCTGGTAGTATAAATTTAATAGCGGTATATTTTCCTGGAACTTCTCTTACGAAAGAAAAACTTAATTATTTTAAAATGGATCTAAATAAAATCTGTTCAAGTACTGATAGTTATTTTGTATGTGGTGATCTAAATGCTCGTCATAGGTTCTGGGGATGTAATAGGGCAAATCAAGCAGGAAATATACTATTTGATTTAATATGCTCTCGTGATATTTATGTTCATTATCCCGACAAATACACATTCTACCCTGCTGCTAAAAGATGTCAACCCTCAGTTTTAGACATAATACTATCTAATAATAAGCATAGTATCTCTAAACCATCAACATGTTTCCAGCTTATGTCTGATCATGTTGCGGTTAGTTTTGAAATTCAGTGTCAATCTCGTCTCAATGGACCTACAATGAAAATGTGTTATCACCTTGCAAAATGGGATATATATATATATATAAATACTTCAAAAGTCTATTAAATTAGATAACTATACTGCTGTTAATATCACAAATTCAAATCTTATTGATGAACAACTAGATAGCATAGTATCTAATATATATAAAGCAAGAGATAGAGCTATACCTAAAGTTCCCATCAAATCCTATAAAGATCTCCAACTTCCTGACGATTTGAAAATGTTCATTAAGGCCAAGAATATAAAACGACGACAATGGCAACGCACAAGAGATCCAATTGTTAAATACATCTTTTTGGAAATGAAAGCAGAGATAGATATCCAAATCAACTTGTTACGTAACAAACGTTGGAATAAGCTGCTTAACAGTTTCAAACCGGGTTCCAAACCTTTCTGGAAAATGACGAAAATTATTGGAAACAAAAACAGTTTTTTGCCGCCATTGAAAGTTGGTAATGATACCTTTATCACAAACACAGGAAAAGCTAATGTGATAGCAAACGTCTTCAGTTCAATCCAAAATAGTTCGCATATACATACAGATCCCGTATTTGAGGAGACGGTGAAATCAGCCGTAAATGTACTTGATAATCAATCAAATGGCGAAATTGTGTTTACTACGCCGTATGAGATAAAAAACACAATTAAGTCACTCAAAACTACGAAGAGTCCTGGCAACGATCAAATCAATAATATGCTTCTTAAACATTGTCCCCGCAATGTCCATATAATGCTGACCTATCTATTCAATTCCTGTTTCACTCTTAATTATTTTTCAAATTCTTGGAAACATGCACTAGTGATACCTGTACCCAAACCGAACAAGGACAATTCAAACCCTATGAACTACAGACCTATTAGCCTTCTGTGTTCCCTGTCAAAAATTTTTGAGCGTATCATTCAATCTAGACTTTTAAATCACATCACTATTAATCAATCTATGCCCAATGAACAATTTGGATTTCGAAAATCTCACTCAACCAACCATCAAGTTAGCAGACTAGTTTCAATAATTAAACAAAACACTAATAACAAAATTTCGACTGGAGTAGTGCTTTTAGACGTAGAAAAGGCTTTTGACAGTGTCTGGCATGACGGACTATTATACAAATTAATAGTTTTAAAAGTTCCTGTATATATCATCAAGATTATAAAAAGTTATCTTACAAACCGAACATTTTCAGTGAAAATTTTAACGGAATTATCTGATAATAAAACTATCCAACAGGGTGTACCTCAAGGGGCTGTATTGAGCCCTTTGCTGTACAACTTATTTATCTATGATATTCCAACCCCGCCACATTGTGAATTACTTTTATATGCGGATGATTCTGCACTTGCAATTGGCTGTGTTGATCCAAATACAATCATTTCCAATTTAGAAAATGGCGTTACGATCCTAAATAACTATTTTAAAAAGTGGAAAATTAAGTTAAATATTGACAAAACACAAGCATCATTTTTTACTAGGCGCAGAAAACTGTCATCACTTCCAAATCGTGAATTAGTAATTCAAAACAAAGAAATACGCTGGGATTCCGACATCAAATACCTTGGAATTATCTTAGATAAAACACTCACATACTTACATAATAAACATACCATGTACTCCATTTCCAGAGTTAATAAATACATAAAAATTCTATACTCATTTATCAATAGAAAATCTAAGCTATCCACCCAAAATAAATTAATTTTATATAAGACTGTGTTTAGATCTATACTTCTGTACGGTGCACCTGTCTGGAGCAGCTGTGCAGATACTCATATTAAAAAGTTACAAATTACTCAAAATAAACTACTCAAACTAATTTACAATTTACCAAGACACTATTCTACTCAGGATTTACATAAAATTAATAATATTGAATTAGTGAAAGATTTTGTTACCAAACTTTGCACTAGATTTAAAAGAAATGCTGGATTCTCTGACAATCCACTCATTAAAAGTCTGTACTAGTTGAACGTTAGACTTTATTAAAATATAAAATTTGTAAAAATAATAAAATATTGAACTGAGCACAAGTTCAATGAATATTAATGCTAGTCATTTTTTACCAAGATTAGTTATAGTTTTAAGTATAGTTAAGTAAAGTTTTAAATAAATCTAGCTTGAGGTTTTTTTATAGTTTCCTCAACAAATATAACCAATAATTGTTAAGTCAACTCATAAACTGAACTACTCAGATGTAATGAAATTTAAATTAAGTTGAAAGTTTTTTAAAACGACCACTGTATAATATCTCTGAATTTTGTTAATTATATATGTTTGTAATAATAAATAAAAAAATAAAAAAAAAGTAGTTGTCACAAACATGTCTTTATTTATGTGGCGTCTAATGAAAAGATGAAAAGCGTAGTATGTCTTCCACTTTCTTACTGGCGCGGAATTCCAGGTTTGCGACAGGCGAAGGAATTTATTTCACCTTCGTCGGCCAGGGCCAAGGAATGTCTTGTACTTAGGAAACCTGAGTTGAGGCTGCTTACCGGCTTCCTCACAGGTCACATCCCATTAAGGTATCACCTAAAGAAAATGGGCCTAAGTTCGACGGATAGATGTCGCTTCTGTGACATGGAAGCGGAATCAGCGGAACATGTTCTGTGCCATTGCCCAGCCATTTTCTGCAAAAGGTTACAGCATCTAGGAGGGAGAGTAATGAGCCCGGATGGTATGCATCATATACCGACCGGCAGTATTGTCAGGTTCATTAAGAGCCTGAATATTGACTGGACGGCTCATTAAGTAGGGTCCATGCACAAAAGATCTTTTAGGTCGCAGTGCGGGGTGGCTTGAACGCCCACATGGCCCTCAACTAATAATAATAATAATAATAATAATAATGTCTTCCACTTCAAGATTGCTTTGACCCTGATATGTGGTTATTCTCCGGAAATTTAGTTAGATAAATGGTCATCCTTAATTTCAAATCTGACTTTATCTCTATAAGGATAACATCTAATAAAGGCAAACCAACTTAACCACTTAACGCTCACGCTCACATTAATTTTGAATTTTCTGTCAAAAAATTCTTTGTTTTGGTAGTGTTTTGTAATGTTTTCGGTTTTAATTGTTGTTTTTTGTATATAATTGATTATGTTGTAAATGATACAAACGATCCAAACGATCTTCATAAATACAAGTTACGAAGTGTAAATATCTTTAATGCAAATACGCTTAAGGCATGTGCATTAAGTGGTTAAATAAAGAATTAATACGATGTTTTTTTTTAAATCGATTTTTAGGTCGATTTAAATCATTCCCACCCTGGCTAGATTCTCTAAAATGGTACTGATATCTATCAAAAAATGTATAAACTAGATCCCTTTTGATTTACTCGGGCTCTTAGCTGGGAATAGCTTACCATGCCTTTATTGCAAAAGCATGCAATCAGAATTATGTTTTTTAAAAGTAGGATAGAGCTCACATTCTATTGTTTATTAAAACCAACATTCTTCATTTAGTTCAGTGGTTCTTAACCTTTTTAGATATTGACACCCCCAAATTTTACAAATGTATGGTTACACCCCCGGGCCCGACCAAAAAAAAATCGGAACGTGATTGTAAATTTTTCCGGTAAGGTCTTCGCCGCAAGATGCCGATGTAAAATGCAATATGTAATTGCTACGTGGGGTACTTATTTTTTAATGTAAGCTGCAAATCCCGAATTTTTGCCGAATATAGCATAGGAGCAGTCAGTACATACTTAACCTATATTATTAATTGGCACCTCATGTTCTGATAAAAAATGTTTGACGTGATTAGACACATCCACTCCTTTCGTAGTTCACTTTAATGGTTCACAGTACAAAAATTCTTCTGCGATTTCTTTCTCTTCTGTTTTACAAGCTCGTCAGCAATTATATGTGGTTTTTCCTTTTTAGCACTAAAATACTCAACTTGATAAGATGCCTGTAACAAAGGTTTATCAGTTAACGTGAATCCTAAAGACACTAACGTACCACTATCGTCGAATCGTACGCCCTTTTTGAGATTAAAACTTCAAAATTTTGAGTAGCAGCTTCATTACCATGCTGCTTGTTAAAATGTTCGACAAGCTCGGATGGTTTGAGATTAGAATTTGAATAAATAACACAACAGAACATACATTGTGGACAATGAGTATCGTCTTCCTCAGTTGTGCATGTAAATCAGTAATGAACATACATAGTCGCATTTGCGCCTAAAATTATGCATACTTTGAAATAATTGCTTTATTTTACTATGATTTGAAAATTTTTGCAACCAAAGTAATTAAAGTAACCAACATGTGGATGTAAAGTGCGATAGTTCTAAAATTAATCCAAAAAGTCGTATAATAGTACTCACACCCCCAACTAACCTATATTGCAACCCCTAGGGGTGCGTGAACCACTGCTTTAGACCGTAACTATTTGTTTTTTAAGCACTGAAAATATTCTTCAATCGAAGTGGAAACCTAAATGTTCGTAATAACTAAATCTGTTATGTATCCAATAAATCTTCAAAAGAACTATGTCGCCGTTTTTATGTTTATATTGATCCAACTGGCTTATATTTTTGTTACTTTAGTAAATTCAAATTTTAATTAAATAATACTTATTAGTAAATATTTGCAAAGAATACCAAGTACGTTGTACATACACGAGTTCGTAATTAAATTAATTATCATAAAATCGGAACCTGTTTAAAATCAAATGTGCCAAAATAACACACCTTGGTTGGATTAGGGTTAAATCAATTTCTTACATAACGATGTACTACTACTTGTTTCATAATAAAAATTGAAAATTTAACTTAATTTTGTATGAAATTAGCAACATTTGGAATTTGGAACCAGCCTAAAACTATGCCAAAAACAACTCAAAATTGTTATTTTTATTATTAAACTTTTTAAAGAACTTTAATAAAATGAATTTAATTTTTTTATAAATTGACTCGTATCTCAAAAATATCAAAATATATTATATACTACACGTAAAGACAAAAAGTTTTTGCTTTTAAATCAAAACCAACACTAAAATTGAAACAAGAAAAGCTTTTTCTACCAATTTCCCATCGTCTAGACGGAAAAAAAATATCACAAATACCAAAAACTAATTTTCCGTCTCTATGTAACGAACGAAAAAAAAAAAAATAAAAACATCTTTGGTGCAATATTTATTCATTCATGCCAAGGCGCAAGAGAGATAACATTTTTTTGTTCATTTTTAGAAAATTGTCTCGTCTCGATCGATGAATGTTAACCCTAGCGCGTGCTGCTCTCACACAATCTGTATTCATAAAAATATTTAAACTGATTTCAAGTTTCACTTCATCCTACGCATAATAATTTTGTATATATACAAATCTGACCGATATATCAAATTTATTTGTGTGTACAATTGTACAAACATGTATGCATAATAAAAACAAAAACAAAAAAAAAGTCAAACCTTCGTGTTGTTCTCCATCGACGTTTTAATGCCCCCAACATGTCTGCGGCTAAAGTTAAAATTTTTCTTTCGTTTTCTTCGGTTTAATATAAAACTCTTAATCATTAATTTACACTCAGTCAGATTCGACTCCTCCAGACACTAACACAAATACACAATATAATTTATTTATATGTGTTTATGTATAAATTATGAAATTTTCACATTATTATTTCTTAGCACTCTTCTTATTATATTAAGATGCAATCAATGGAATACTAAAAACTACAACAACAACTCAAAAAAAAAAACACTTTGCACTATGGTATTGAAATTTTATATTTAACTGTTGTTTCACTTTCGTTTTATTGAATGAACACTTTTTTTTGATGTGAACGAACACTCAAATACTTTTCACCTTTTTTGTTTCTTTTTTTTTATAAAATGAAAAATTGTTTTTACTGCAAAAAAGTGAAAATACAAAAAAAAAAAAAAAATAAAGAAAATGGATTTTGTAATTTAAGCTAACAAGATTAATGCCGGAATTTTTACAGTTTTGCATAAACAGGAAATTGCGGTTATAGAGATTCCATGCCAATGTTTTACTAAATGAGTATGATGCAGGTGTTTATGAATATTCGGCACGATCTTGAGAATTCTGTATATGGTTTAATAAATTTAAATAGCTTCGATTAATATTTTGGCGATAACGAACCAAATAGGGCCAATATTTTAATCTTTAAAAGGTTAGTTAACACTGATATCCTTGTATTCTACTTTATGATTGGCTAGATTAGGTAAATTAAATTGAAACTAATTTTGGTTGCCAAACGATACATCGAGCGATCATTTGTCCAATAATCAAGCGATCTACTAGCATTAAATTTCCACTACTTCCTTACACGAAAAAACAAAAACTTTCCCAAGCAACTAACCGTATAATAAATCAGAAACATTTCCCAATACCGTATAATATTTTTGAACTTATACGTATTATCTTAATTAGCGCCCGATCATTAACATATCAAGGCCATTTTATTGATCAATCAAGAGATTAAAAAGTTTTTTGAATGAAAATTAAATACATAAGAATATTAAAAATATTAAGATGATTAATTATCCATATCCAAGTTTTGTTTAACAATGTAGCTAACTACAACGAACCTTGAAAAGATCACTAATTCAACACGATTCATGTATTTTGTAATTATAAGGGCTTAAAGAACAGAACATCTTAACAGAATATTGTGTTTGTAACAAATTTTTTAACCTCGCACAAAACTACACCTTTTGTACATACTTACAATGAAGTACTTCATTCGTGTTTATTCATTTCTAATTTGCATTTTGTTGCATTAGAATGCAACAACACTATCCTCTAATAGTATAGCAATAAAAATAAACACGATCAACTAAAAATAATCTACTTTTTATAGTTTTCTATTCTCACACAACATAACACAAAAAACTACATAAAATATTCCAAAATATTTTTGTCTGTATAAATGAAAAACAAAAAAATATTATTCCCTATGTATTTAACTCGTGCTGCATGAATATTTAAAGATGATCAAGTATGATCGAAATCGTATATATTAGATCTGACACGATCGAGAGTTGTGTAAAATTTTTAGAAATAATTTCACAATTTTTTTTTGGAGTTATATGTATGTTATATTGTAATTGTATACATTATACATATTATGATCATGATAATTTTTATGCGATTTGTTATTTTATTTTGATTCTAGAAGAGATGAGGTTAATTGGAGCATTAACGATCGCGATATCTTTGTTTTTAATTTTAATAAAGTATGAACAAATACAAAGATCGAGATGAGAAAGTAAGTAAAAATTATAATTTGTTTATAGTGTGACCATGATTTTGCGCGCGCGGACTTGTTAATTTGATTGAATGTTATATATTCGCATATTTCGAATTTGCTTAAAGAGATTGATCGAGTTGTAAAGTAATTGAAGGTTGTACAGTTTTCTCGTTCCACATGTTGGAAGCTCAAATTACTGAATAAATAAGGAAGGAAAGGTCGAAGTTATTATTTTGATCATATTGAAGCAAGTAATACAGACCAATAAATTGATCAATGTTTTAATGTTACTTGGTGTACGATCGATGATCACGATAATGGTTTTACTGTTTTATCAGCTACTATGATCGTACAATTATTGTCAATTCAATGGTACTTCGCGCATAAATCACCGTAGCTAGATTCTAAATATAAATCTGGAAATCTCATTACGTGTTAGCCACATTTTCTTTTGTTTTTAATTTTTATTCAATGTTCAATCAACCAAATAATAAAACAACCAATACTGTTATCAATTCCTATTGTATTTCTATAATCTAATCAACAAAACAGCTATACAGAAACATAATAAAAACCACACACAATTCAATTATTTGTCTATTCTTTACTGTTTAGTTGTATAGAACAGCAATGAAGAAACATGAGACTTTGAATTTTGTATGTTGGTTTATGTTAAGAAAAACTACAACAACGGCATGGAGTTGAGAAGACGAAACTGAAAAAACCTGTCTTACTTGTTCCTTACAATTTTCTTTAGTTTAATATAAATTAGAATCTATTCTTTGCTGTTCTTTTATTTTTTTTTTTTTTGATACTTTTCCACAGAACACACACAAAAATAAAACTTTTTCAATTTAACAAAAACTTTTAAATTTTATACTTTTCACTTCAAACAAAACAAAAAAAAAACATCATAAAAAAGCTCTTTTCCCATCAAAACAAAACAACAACAAAAAATCACTTCACAAAGTAAAACAATAAACGCGCAACTGAACTTTTTTTTTTAATCCCGTTTTTCATTTATTTATTTATTTTTATTTTCATTTTCCTTCCGCACGTGAAAATTAAATTGACTTTCTACACTGTCTTTCCGTTTCCGTCAAAAACAAAACAAAAAAAAAATGAAAAACGCAAAAATACAAAACATACGAAAATAAAAATTAAATATTTTTAAACTTTTTTTTGTTTTTTTGCTCCCAACAACACCACACCAACCGACACAGACGGCATGCAGGCTACTGAAAAGCCTAAGCAAAACTCACGAATTTTTGATTTTTTCTTTTGTGTTGTGTTTTGTTTTTATTTGGTTTATTTGGAATACACAAACATAACAAAATATAGAATAAAAAAAGCTTCCTACCTAAAAATGTATTGGTTCGTACGTAGTAAACTTTTTTTAAGCGTTTTTTCTCTTCTTCGTCTCTCTTTTATTATTTAACTGTGCTGTGTACTGTGTTTACTTTTGTTTTTGTTGTACTATACGTGTACTACACACGTTACATACTACAGAGAAAAATCTATACATAAATAATTATACACAATAAAATGTTATTCAACTTCGAAAATAAGAATTTATGTAAAAGAAAATGTTGCCATTTTAATGCTAAAAACGTTAAAAATTAAACTGCAGTCTGCAGTGACATAATTTCATTTTTGGCACATGAAATACGGTACTTTACAGAATTAATCTGAAATCAAATAAAAATTATAGCGCCGACAGTAATTTTTGCAAGCCATTCAAACATCGACAACAACGTGATAAGAATGGATATCTAAATGTGTACATTTGTATTTACTTTTCGCGTACAACTCGTACAAATTTTCTTTTATTCAATGAATATTTTTTTTATATTTTGTGAACGTCTTAAATCTCTTCGTCGTCATCACATCGTCTTATACATAATCAAATTGTTATTAGTATGTATGTATACGATATGATAAAAAAGAGAAAAATAAATGTTAAAAGATGTGTGTGTAATCAGCTGGAATTTTTATTTTATTTTTATATATTCAACATGTTCACTGGTAGTGAATTATTTTTGAGTAGTAAAAAATGCAGTAGACCATTAATCGTGGGAAAACTATTGCACTTGATGATTTTCGTGTTGGGCTCAAGTGATGACATTTTAATATATTAAGGGGACGGTATTCGAACGTTTCACAAGTTAATTGTCCATTTAAAATTAAATAAGTAACAAAAACAAAAAAAACATTTTAAGTGTAAAAAATATTTCTTTAAGTAAATTGGAAAGAAACCGTCCCCTAAATCGATTTATTAGATGTGTTATTTTAAAACCACAGTCACAACAACCGTTAAAACTTACGAGTTTTAATTTTAGTACTAAATTGAAATTTTCTAATATCACCCCCAAATGCTTCTATAAAAGTGAAACCCTGTGAACCTTTCTTTTCATGACTCATCCAACAATAATCTGTTTTGAGGTTTACATTTTTTGTATTTTTTAGTAAAATATTTTCAGTCCATAGCGTCATTTTCGTCTCTATTAGCGTCATTTTTTTTTACTGCCGATCGCTTTATTGTTGAATCTTTCCTATCTATGAACCTCACAAGGTGTAATCAAATCTTATAAACTAATAAATAGAAATGGTTAAGACTTAATCTATGTTAGTTCTTAATATTAACATGCACTTAGTAAATACTATAATCTAAGAGATCTTTTTGAAGACGCTGATATCTGGGCCTATGTAATATTTCCCTGGCTAAAGCGTTGGGATGTTGTTATAATTTCAACTGGTACTTTTTGCTCTACGATTGCGCCTGCTGCAGTTTCGGTAAATTTTCCTCTCAATTAAATCCCATACGTCCAGATAGGTTTAAGTACCATTTTATATATCAAAACTTTGTAGTCTAGGCTTACGTTGGAATGTTTCCCAATTAACCAGTTCATTTTAACACAACTTAATTTGATTTGTTGATCTTTAGTTTCGATGTGTCTTTTCCATATAAGCCTTCTATTTAATTAAATGTAGGGGGAGATGTTTAACCCTTAAGAGACACATTGGGTTAACCAAGGTCTTTTTTTTAATGGACCATCGGGCCAGTGGTTTATAGAGAACCACCGACCACGACCAGTGACAGAGCCTTCTAGAGTATAGAGCCATAATAATTATGACTTATTTTTTAGAAGCTTTTTTAGTGGTATAACTTTTCACTGATTTCCATAGGAATCCATAGTAAAAACGGTGTTTTTTAGCTTCAAGTTTTTCAATGAAAACAGCAAAAATGTTACAAAATTTTTATACAAAAGTGTTCCACATATCTTTAGCAGCAATATACAAGAAGGGTATATTGGTATTAAGTAAATATTAATTGCAGAAATTTTAAAATAAAATTATTTCTAAAATATATTTCTCGAACTTTCATTTTGAAAAATACATCAATGTTGGCTCTGACAAATTAAAATAATACATACTTGCTAAATTTATCTTTAGTTTTACTAGTATTCATTAGATGTCTATAATTGTTAGCAGAGAAATACGAAAAAAAATTATTTAATCACACAATTATGACACGTTCTTAATATTTTGTGAATTTGTTTTGCTTTCCCTACAATTTTTGAACCCAAATTTCCCCAGGTCGCAATTTTTGCAATGCTTTTTTAAAATGTTTACTACCCACTGCCATCTATGATTGACTTAATGCACACGATTTGTAGTAAGCTTTTCTTTTTAATTTGACCAGAAAGCTGTTGTTACGAACTTTTTTTTATATTTTGGTTTAAATAAATCAATTATTACAAGAAAATGAAAACGATTTACTTAAACGAGATTTATATATGTTGAAATTCAAACATTTATGAAAATATTTCAGAAATCATAATTAGGAATTTGCAACGTTTTCATTTACAAATTTGTCTTATGCTGGAAACACATGAGCAGAATTCTGTAAGCAGCAAAATTAGAATAAACAAGTTTAAATGAATTGAAATACATGTATTCTGCTTGTCATGTAGAATTCTGCTTCATGTCTCTATTTCTAATTTTGCTGCGAATCAGTAGGCTACATTACGTAAAAGATAACAAATCTAGTACAATTTGTATACTTTTTATTGTTTTCAAGAAATTTTTTTAATTTGTTGACAGAAAATAAGTTTTGTGTGACAAGTGCCAGAATGGAGGATACAAATTAATTAATTTGTGACAAAATAATGCATCATTCATTTAAAAAAATTGTACATTAAAATTAAATATGTATCAAATAAATACGACAAATTAAAATTCTGCTTGCCAAAAAAGACGCTCATGTAATTCAACCAAATTTCTGCCGGCAGTGCTGCTAGCAGAAATTCTGCTCATGTGTTTCCAGCATTAGGAAAAAAAGTGATTTCCCATATGTTTTATGTGTTTTACTATGGAAATTTTGGTTTTTTCCTCGTTTCTAATTCCCTTAAAAAAGCTTTGTTTTTTAGATTATGGCTTGTATAATCAAGGTTGCTTTGCCAGTGACCGTCGTAAAAACAGGTACGGGTAAAAATCACCCAGTGTGTCTCTTACATCAGAAAAACTTCTCATTAAAAAAATTATTTTTGCTAAATATTGTGTGTTTGTGTTAAACTTATATAATTTTTGTCTATTTGAACTAAAATATGTATATATATACAGAGAAACCGGGATCCGCTCGAAACGCGATATTTTAAAATGCGATATTTCAAAACGCGATATGGTACAAAACGCGATATTTTAAAATTAAAATAATAATAATATTATTTTAAAATAATCATAATTATTAATATTTCTTCATTTAATAAAATTTTCCTTCACCAAAATGATAAAATTGAACAGTACGATTAGACCTAGGAAATTGCGTTTTGAAATATCGCGTTTTGTACCATATCGCGTTTTGTATCATATCACGTTTTGAAATATTGCATTTTGTACCATATCGCGTTTTGAAATATCGCATTTTGAAATATCGCGTTTTGTACCATATCGCGTTTTGTACCATATCGCGTTTTGTACCATATCGCGTTTTGTACCATATCGCGATTTGTACCATATCGCGTTTTGAAATATCGAGTTTTGAAATATCGCGTTTTGTCCAATCGCATTTTATTATATCGCGTTTCAAATGGGACCCCAGAGAAACCCCACTACAACGGACATCGACCGGACAAAACAAATTGTCCTTACTACTACATACTTCCCACATAAGCGCATTCATAAAGCCACATGGAAATCAAACGACGGGGCAACGGTTAACCAAATCGACCACATCCTCTTGTCCAAGAGACATTTTTCTAGCCTTAAAAACATTAAAACTAAACTTGGAGCTAACATTGATTCAGACCATTTCCTGGTAGTTGCTGAATTAAAATTTCGTCTATCAACCACATATAATCATCGCTTCCAGCGCATCATTCGTTGGAACACTGCGGCATTGAACAACCGAGTTACCAGAACCACCTTCGGCAAGACTGTATCAGAAATCTTGTAAAATAAACCAATTCCTGACTCCGTTCAAGAAAACAGTGGGAGATTATCAAAACGGCGGTAACCGATGCCTCAAATTCCACAATAGGCCAAAATCCATCAAGGCCTAAAAATCTCTGGATTGATGATGATTGTATTGGTGCTATTCGGGAAAAAGATCGCGCACGACAACAAGATCTATCGCAAAGAACAAGGCAATCCCATAACGCCTACATGACTGCGAGGAGAATCGCTAATCGACTATGTAGACGGAAAAAACGGGAATGGCATGAACAACAAGCACGCAACATCCAAAATTCTAGCCTGAGAGATAGATATCGTTGCATAAGAGAATTAGCTACGGACTTTCATCCACGTAGCAGCGCTATTCGCAACAAATCCGGTTAGTTGGAAATGGACACCAAAACCGTCCTCGAAGTATGGCGAAATTACTTTCCCTCGCTTTTAAATAAACAGACACCACCTTCCGAGCAACAACCTCTCTTGCTTCAACGCGATATTAACGTCGAGATGACACCACCACCTCGTCCATCATATGATGAAGTGCGGAACGTGATATCGCAGATGAAAAATTACAAGACACCTGGTGAGGATGGTATCTGCAACGTAATGCTCAAATATGGCGGTGATTATCTGTTCTGCCGCATGTTTGAGCTAATAACAACAATTTGGTCTACAGAAGAAATCCCAGTAGAGTGGAACACGGCTCTTATTTGTCCACTTCATAAAAAGAGAGATCGATTGAATTGCAACAACTATCGCGGTATAACTTTGCTGAACACAGTCTACAAGGTTTTGGCCAACGTAGTCGCAGCAAAGTTATCAACTTATAGCGAGAGGATCTTGAGTGATTATCAATGTGGTTTTCGATCAAATAGATCAACGACCGATCAAACTTTGACGCTGAGGGTTTTGCTGGAGAAATGCTATGAAAAGGACATCCCTGTACACAGTCTATTCATAGACTTTCAACAGGCGTACGACAGCATTAAGAAGAATACGTTATGGAACGTATTGTCCTACCCGGTGCATATTGTCAAAATTGGTTTCAATGTGCCAGCTTGTAATGGATGGCTCAATATGTAAGGTGCTAATAGAAGGCAAAATTTCGGATGCCTTTGGGATAACATCTGGAGTGCGGCAAGGAGACCCAATAGCTCAAACTCTTTTCAACCTATCATTGAAATATGTCATTCGTCAGCTCAATATGGCGCAGCGTAGCTGCGTGTATTATAATTCAACCCAGCTATTAGCATACGCAGACGATATTTGCATTCTTGGTCGCAATATCATCTGTCTGAAAGAGGTTCTCCTCCCATTGGAACTAACAGCCCAACAAATAGGCCTTCAGATCAATGAAGCGAATACCAAATACATGGTGACCGCAATAAGGCAGACTCATGGGGACTTCATTTCAGGAGATACTCAATATGAAAAGGTGAATGAGTTCAAATATCTAGGATCACTGATCACTGAGCAAAACTCCGTTTCTGTGGACATTTCATCGAGGATCGCAGCAGGCTACCGAGCATTTTACGCCAATATAAACATTTTCAAGTCTCCTCATATATCGCGCAAAATAAAATTGGACATCTACAAGGCGCTGATAAGACCAGTCCCCTTTGGTTGCGAGCCTTGAACACTGATAGCGAAAAACATCCAGAAAATCGCTGTAACTGAGCGTAAAATCATAAGAAGAATTCTCGGTCCCATTAAAGAAGGAGCCACGAACAGAATGCGAATGGATGACGAGATCAGAAATGATCTCGATAAAGTTGACATCATTGGATTCACAAAATCGTCAAGGCTAAGATGGTTTGGGCACGTACTTCGTTCACAAAATCGGACCACCAAACAGGCTTTGAAGTTGGCACCAACGAAAGTAGGACCTCGTGGGAGACCACGTTCCCGATGGATGGACGACGTTGAAACGGACCTATACACACTCGGTCACCGTGTCTGGCGTTCTCTTGTGGCGGATCGAATTATTTGGAGGAGCATCGTTGAGGCGGCCAATCCCTTCATGGGATGTAGCGCCAGCGGAAGAAGAAGAAGAAGAGTAAACATTTAAAATAATTTGCTTACTACTTGTGTGAAAAGTTGAATCAACAGTTTTAAATTTTTTTTTAAAAAAATATTGTGATGTGAAAAGTAAGTGAAATCGTGATGTTCTTATCTCCGCCTCAAGTAAAAACGGCTGGACCAAATCAGCAGATAGCGATGTCCGCAAGCGATTTGTCACCGAACGTCACGATCTCAATTATTAATAAAAGTGGAAATGTGCAGCATAGTCCAAAGCAACAACAAATTTTAAATGCTCAAAAAATTGCTTTACCAGGCAATTTAAATCAAAATGAACTAGAAATTTATTTAAATAACTTTGGTGTGTTGAACCGTAAAGAAAATAAAAGTGCATCGTCGACAAATATTGACGATAATATAAACAATGAAAGTGCATTGACAACAAATGACAATAAAATAAACAGTGACGTAGGTCAGTGTTTAGTGCAAACGGGAATTGACCGGTATATTACTGTCCGATCAAAACGAAGGAGAATCCCTAGATCAGCGGCCAGTGCAAGCGCGAATAAATTCCCTAAGTTAGCTACCGTTAAATTAACCCATGGCAATAGGTATTCTTGCTTGGTTGTTGAAGATCCGCCACCCGAAAAAACTCCAAAAAGTGAGAATCCGCCACCAATCTATTTGAGGGAAGAATCAAATAGAGAACTTGCAAAAACGATCGAGTTTATTATGGAAGGTGCATTTTATATTTCCGTTATCAAAAGAGGAGATATAACAGAAACAAAAATTCAACCGCTCAATATTGATGCTTACGTTAATTAAGCATTTTGATCAATTTGGTAAACATTACTATACGTACCAACTAAAGAGCCAAAAAGGATTAGTTGTAGTATTGAAAGGAATAGAGAGCTACGTAGATACAAATGAAAAACCAGCTGCTCTCGCGGAGAAAGGTTTCCAATGCAAATCTATTACCAATATTATTAATCGGGAGAAGGCGCAGCCATTGTTCCGCCTTGAATTAGAATCAGACAATAAAAAAATCAAAGGCAAACATGCAATATATGACCTAAAATATCTACTGCACAGAAGGGTTACCATCGAAGAACCCAGCAAAAGAAATGGGCCGGCTCAGTGTGTTAAGTGCCAAGAATATGGACACACTAGAGCATATTGCACTTTGAACGATGTTTGTGTTATATGTGGTGAACTCCATAACCATGCCAAAAAGGAAGCATCAGTGAGAAAATGCATCAACTACAATGGAAATCACACAGCTAATTATAGAGGATACTCAATTTATCTTGAATTAAAAAGTAGAATCAATCCAAAGCAGCGAGCAGAACAACGAATGCTTAATCCCCATTCTTCAACTAAAAAGGAAGCACGCCCAGAAATTGTAAACCCAAATGCTCCAAATGGAAACCAGTACGCAACTGTCAACGATATTGTGCACCAAGGGGTTTCATACTCAAGTGTTCTTAAAGGTACGGCTCCTAAAGTACAAGCAAATGAAGAGGGAAACATCTCAAAAGCTTTAATCAAATTGACTAATATGATGCAAAGCTTCATGGCGATGATGGAGAGAACCATGGATGTAATGATGCAGAATATGAACACGCATTCATATTCTGCATCATTAGCAGAATATGTATTAGCAACAAAAGATAGTCATAAAAAGTCAAAATGACCATCATCAAAAAAGCTATATGGAATGCAAATGGCCTAGCACGATATAAAGCGGAGGTTCAAGCATTCCTCACTGAGCACAATATTGACATAATGTTAATATCCGAAACACGCTTCACCAAAAATAGCTATTTCAAAATTAATGCGTACTCTATTTATGACACCAAGCACCCAGATGGGAAACCATATGGAGGCACTGCTGTATTCATTAAAAGAAGATTAAAGCACTATGAACTTACGAAATATGAGAAAGAACATATACAATCAACAAGCATCTGTCTGCAGGAGTGGTCTGGAAACTGTGTCATATCGGCAGTGTACTGTCTTCCAAAACATGCTATACAAAATTTCCAGTACTTGGGGGAGGTGATTACAACGTCAAACATACTCAGTGGGGTTCCAGATTAACATCGCCGAAAGGCAAACAACTTTATTAAGCTATAGAGGAACAGTCGCTGGATTATTTATCTGCCGGTAACCCAACTTACTGGCCCACGGATAAATAGAAAATTCCTGATTTAATTGACTTTTCTGTAACTTTAGGCATTCCACGTTCATATGCCAAGGCCACCGATTGTTATAATCTGTCTTCTTATCACTCACCGGTAATAGTAATAGTGAGTACCGATGTCCTAAGGAACGAAATGCCAAACCGTCTTACAAACAAGTGGACTAATTGGCATTGGAATCAATATAGGAGGCTAGTCGAATAAAATTGTCTACTTACTATTTCTCTGACCACACCAGCTGTCTCCAGACGTCATGGCTTTACCAGCTGAGAAGGCTACCCCGTCATAAGTATAGTTCTGAAAAAGTTAACAAACTGTCACATAATATACAGGAACTAATCCAGGAAAAGCGAAAAATTCGCCGGCAATGGCAGCAAACAAAATCACCGTTACTGAAATGGAAATTAAATCGAGCTATCAAGGCCTAAAAATTTGCTTTGCGAGAAGAAGAAAACCAGAGCGTCCAGAACTATTTAAGTGATCTCTCGGCAACCGAAAGGACAGATTATTGTTTATGGAAGGCAACAAAAAATTTAAAAATGCCAACAAATTCGAATCCACCTATTAGACTACCAACTGGAAATTGGGCGAGAAGTGATGAAGAAAAAGCCAATGCTTTTGCTGATCATCTAACAACAGTATTCGCACCACACGAAGAAGATAATAATTTAGTGCTACCCCAGCAAATGGATGATGGTTTATCCTACAAACCCATAAAGTATAATTGGAAGAAAGTTAAGAATACAATTAAACATTGCATAAGCCCAAAAAAGGCACCAGTACATGATCTCATTTCTGAAAAAATGATAAGGGAATTGCCAGACAAATGCATAAAACGAATAACATTCATATTCAACGCGATCATGCGAACCAGTCATATTCCTCAAAAATGGAAAATATCTTTGATCATAATGATACATAAGCCTGGAAAAATGAAACACAGTTCTTCTGCTTTCTTGGATATGGCACAACTATTTGATAAAGTTTGGCACGATGGACTAATATATAAAATTAATAAGCTTCTACCGAAGAAATTTCACTCAGTTTTGGGAAACTACCTTATTCAAAGGCTTCACCTTTTGTCAAACAAAATAGCGCAACTACTTGCTTAAATGATATTAATGCAGGTGTCCCGCAAGGCAGCGTTCTAGGGCCAATATTATACTTGTTGTACACAGCCGATCTACCTGTAACCAACAAAGTAAAAATATCAACATTTGCCGATGATACGGCCATCCTCGTGTCACACAATAATCCCGAAATTGCCTCAAAGGAGTTACAGAATCATTTAAACAAATTCGCGGACTGGCTAAAGTCATGGCGAATAAAAGTGAACGAAAACAAATCAACTCAAATCACATTCACGCTGAACAAACGCACTTGCCCACCAGTGAAATTAAACGATAAAAATATTCCTCAACAAACGAAGGTCAAATACTTAGGTTTGCACCTGGATAGAAGTTTAACGAGGAAAAACCATATTGAAACAAAGCCCAACCAAATAAACATTACATTTTCCAAAATGTATTGGCTGATGGGAAGAAAATCTCAGTTGTCATTAGCCAATAAAGTTTTACTGTACAAAGCGATACTTAATCAAACCCATATGGACATATGGTATTCAGTTATGGGGATCCACCAGCGCTTCAAACAGAGAGCTCCTGCAACGAACTCAAGCGAAAATACTTCGCAGTATTACTAATGCTCCGTGATACATTCGAAATAGTAATATACATGATGACCTTGGGATTAAAACCATTAAAGAAACAATTAAAGAATTCAGTTCTAAATATTACTCAAAACTAGAAGCGCATCCCAACGAATTGGCCAGGGATATGTATATTAAAACAGCCACGATTTGGATGAACCTGTATATTTATTAAATGTTTATGTTATACATATGTATGTATAAAGTATAATCTAAATTAATTAAATTGTGAGCACTAACAATAAGTATTAACATTGGTTAAGACTTAAAATATGTAATAATTTTAGCTTAAGATTTGTTTACTTCTTGTTAGTTTCTTATGTAGAAAGATTCAAGAATAAAGCCATTGGCAGCATTTAAAAAAAAAAACTTATTGAGACATACCGTTCCTGAATATTTTTTTCTAGAATTTATGTTTTTCTTTTTTTATTCTTTCAGGATTCCAACGAAGCTATTCCACTTAACCTTGTACCTATTCATTTAGTACTCACAGACCGATTTTTTTTTCTAATTATTCACTTTTCTGAAAACGACACGTTTGGCAGCTATCTCAAAACTGATCTTTTTTGGAAACCAAAAAAAAATATATCCCGAATAAAAAAAAAACACACAAATTCTAGATGTTTCGCGGACAATAAAAACTTGTTCGAAAAAAAAACAATAGAAAAATCGTACCATCACAGTCATAAAAATTATACAACATTTTTCGCGCCAACTTATTATTTTTAAATACACAAAACCCTTGGTTGGAACGGTGGAAAAAAAATTAATTTTGAATCCGTCGTTATAAGATAATTTGAGAATCCCATTTCTATTGTACATGCTGAATTTAATCAAAACCGGATAAGAAATGGCCCAGATCTTTCCTACTTGGCCATATTCCAGAACTTCGTCTAAAGAACATTTGAGAATCCCATTTCCATCGCACTTGCTGAATTTCATTAAGATCGGATAAGAAATGGCCAAGTTCCATCCTAATTGGCCATATTCCAGAACTTTATCCAAAAGAATTCCATTTCCATTGGGAATGTTGAATTTCATAAACATCGGAAAAGAAATAGAATCCCAATAAAATTTTTATAAAAAAAATCACAAATCCTCAGTTCAACAGACACCTCACTTCAATGGAAAACTTATTTGGTCTAATCGATGTCCGTTGTAGTGAGGTTTCGCTGTATATACATATTTTAGTTCAAATAGACAAAAATTGTATGAGTTTAACACAAACACACAATATTTAACAAAAACGATTTTTTTTAAATGAGCACGTTTTTCTGACGTATAGGAGACATACTGGGTGATTTTTACCCGTACCTGTTTCTACGACGCTCACTGCTCGGTCTATATAAGCGCACTGTAGCTGGCCTAAGGGGGGATATTAGTGGATATCTCAAACTTCTCTAGTCCATTGGTCCGATGGTCCAAAGACCACGCGTTCCAAAATGGTGGTTTTTAAAAAAAGACCTGGGTTAATTTAACCCAATGGGTCCTTTAAGGGTTAAATTTCCTCTAAGAAAATTCCATGTTTAATGTTGCTGCAGCCTTAACGTATAAGGGGCCCATACCAGAGATAAAGTTACGTAGTGACGTACACGGCCAGATAGGCCATACTAGTACCAAGATACTGAGCACCTCATTTTCATATCATGGTGATACATTTTAAAGAACATTTTTAACTTATAAATCAAACTCATTTTAAAAAATAGAAATTATGAAAAAAGAGTCGAAAAATGCATTTGTTTTCAGACAGCCGCCATTTTGTGAAAAAAAAAATGTTTCCGTTTTTTCTGAGTAGGGCTATAGCTATAATTAGGAACATTTTTTTTAATTTTGTTCCAGATGATCAGAAGCATTGCAATCGTGTCATTCAACATACCCCATTTTTTTATTCCCTACTTTACCAGCTTATAACTCATTTAATTTTCATTTTTTTTTTTTTCAAAAAATTTTTTTGTATACGAGTATTTTCAAAATATCAATAAATATGTTGTAAAAGAATGAATGGTAGAAATAATTTTTTTTTATCGAGCTCGAAAGAAATGTAAAAAATGTATGCATCTAGATCTAGACCAGAATATCTCCTTAATAAGTTATCTATCTAATTATTGTTAACTTAATAATAATTTTTATGCTCCGCAAACTATTGGCTTACAGTCGGAGCTCGGAGACCGGAAGTATTTTTTATTGAAAAGCAAAATAATTTACGTTTAAAACTATTGATTTTTTAAATAAACCTATTTAAAATAAAACATAATTACAATTGTAGTTTTTTAATATGGATGATCCTATTAAATGAGAACTACGATTACATCATATGAAGAGTGAAGACCCATTAATAAGTCCAACTGTGAAACGACTGACATAAATTCTGTAATTTTTGTAGACTTAAATTTAGAGAATCTTCTGAAGGAATGGTCAATGGAGCCAATTTTACCGAAATTGTAAGTTAACATACAAATTTTATTTTCTCCTATCAGTTTCTAATTAAATTTCTTTTCAAATTTAACAAATTTAAGTGAAAGTGATACTTTATCAAATATTAGCTTAATTTTTTGGTTCGATTCAGTATCTCAAAAAAGCTGTGCTTCATCGTCTAGTTCATCTTCTTCGCCATCCAGATTTAATTTCGTAAACAAATTTAATGATTTTGTTTTGATTACGGTGATAATCTTCTTTCTACTTTTTTAGGACTTATGTATAAACATTTTTTAAAAGTGTAAGATAAGAATGCACCTAGGTAGTGGTCTTACATCTGAGTCTAGTGATTTATTCGGCACATTTATAGTACGTGAATTTATCGACAACAATCATGCTGTTACACATAACATTTCCCGCGAGTGTATTCAGACAAATAAAAATTATGTTTCCAGAAGAAAACTCTGTAAAATCTCTGTAATCGCCACAGAAATTATTGTATGATAATAAAATGAAATTTGATTTAAATAAATATTTTGGGATACTAATAGTAATTATAACTGTTTTTTATTTGAACAAATTTTTCTTTATACCCTTTGAAGTAGGAATTAATGCTGGAATTTATCGTGCTCAAATTAGCATAAAGCGGCTATGACTATTTGAACAATTCATTCCAAAATAGGCATGCCGAATGATTACACATTTATGCATAATACATTCATTTTTTGTGTGACTTATTCTTATGCTGGGTCAAGTTGAATTTCATGCTTAATTTTTGAATTCTTAATTTTTGAATTTATTTAATCGGCCTAATCGCTCTCAATCGAATAATCCTTGAACCGTCCATATTGGTTAACATCTTACTGAGTTATTAACCTAAAATGACCACCGAAGCCCTGAATTATGGCATTACTTCAACCACACAAAAAGTGGAACTGACGTGCTACGCTCACGATTATTGACCGCCTTGAAATTGTCCCAGACTTTTATTCCAGGAAAAACCGAAATTATCTCCGACAATACGAGCGTAAAAACTCATCCCAGATGTTTATTTTACGACACAATTTAAGATGTATGGCCCTTAAAATCCATCCCAGACTTTTTACACGAGCGTAAAAACTAAAAACCCATTCCAGGATTTTTATTTATAGTCCATTTTCATTCTCGTAGTTAAAAACAGCAAAAAATTATAAAAAAATCCTCGGTCAAAATTATGTGGTCCAGAAAATTTGTTAGGACAATACGGTAGAGAGTTTTTTGGCTACCCCTAGGCCAATTCTGAACCCGACTTGGTTATTAGAATATTCGATACACAAATAAATGTATTCCCTTCTCCTAGTTAAAATGGAAGAAAAAATTAAAAAAAATCTTCTGTTCTAGATTATTGTGGCCCTGAAAATTTTACAAATGGTTATTATAGAGGTTCTATTGACTATCTGTAAGCCAATTCTGAATTCGGTTTGCTTGTTAGAATTTTTGCTTCATCAATAAATGTGTTCGCTGTGTGTGGCGCTGGAAATACATTATTTCGTTCTAGTATGGTTGACTTTTGCCTTTTGGTTTAATTTTTAACAGGCAATACATTTATTAGTAGCGAAAATTCTAACAAGCAAACCATGTTCAGAATTGGCCCAGAGGAAGCCAATAGAACCCCTACCATACAATATAACATATTAATAAGTTTTTAATTTTTGTTTCCATTTTTAAATTCCATTTTTAAAAATGGCGTAATAAATAAAAATCCTGTGATGGGTTTTACTCTCGTGTATAAAGTCTGGGATAGATTTTACCGCTCATTCAAGACGGTTATTATTTACGAATTATACGAATATATTAACAAGAATATTGTACGCCAACCAGGGCCCATATTTAAATATAAAGCCCAGGGTGGTGTAAGATGATCAATAACTGAAAAATTAGGAAAGCAGAGGTCACTTTGTTTGATTTTTGTGTTGATTTAATTAAGTATATAATGTATATGTGGGTGTAAAGACGACTGTAACAATCAAAATTTTCTCAAATCTTTAAAAAGTAAATATTCAACTGATTTCGATAAAAATTAGATGGTTCACTTATATCTATGTCGCACACGGAATAACGGAGCAAATTGCAAACTCGCATCAACATATTCCCCGTCTCAAAAATCTCACAATAATTTTCCCATATATAACCGATTAAATAAAATATAGCACAACAACAAAAAATGTTATTGAATTAACTTCAAAACGGTAAGTACACACACAAAATCAGATGAGACATAAGAAAATACAACAAAAAAATGTATTTATATGGTGGGAGCACAACATATACGAGGGGATACGATACTATACATATATGTATGTATATAGGAGGCACTCACATCGCATCACGATTTTATATTCATCTTATCTTCGTTTCTTTACAGTTTTTCTTCTTAACTTTTGAAAAGTTGATTCTTCAAGAAAGAGAAATACATTCTTTTCTATTGTTATTATTATTTTTTGCTGGTGTTGTTGTTGTTGCCGTTGTCGGTCGATTGTCTTCTTAAATTTCCCCATTTCCATTGAAGTAAAAGAAAAAAAAAAGTTTTCATGCCTCTTCAAACAATTCGTTTTTATCGTCTTAATAATTCATATATATATGTATGTAGCATGTATATAAAGTTATACACACGTATATCGTATATATACATACATTCTTTAAGAAGCTGTCTATAATCTTTACGTATAGTTAGCAGCGAGGGAAAGTCAATCGTTTTGTGATTTTATTTATTAAGATGACATTAAACGAGAATAATTTATATATAGCGACAAGAATATTTGGAAGAACATTAGTTCCAGAGCAAAATCGTAAATTAAGATGTCGTCTACAATCTCTAGAGATGATTATTATTTCAATTTAGTAAGACTAAGATGCTTTCGTAATTATTTAAATTATATGTAGCAATTTCATGTTGTCTAATCAGGTTATAATGTTTTGCAAACACAGTACATTATGTGCTACCATAACAAAACTAAATTAAATCTTATCAGTAGAACCATTTTATATACAAAAAAGTTTACTCAACATTGTCTAAGATTAAAATTTAATTTTTAATACAAATATACAAGTGTGACATGACGAGTGTATTGTGATGAAATTTTAATTATGTGCAAAGGATTATGGAATATGGTTACGAAATAAATATTGTTTTTCAAGGAAGAGCAATGTTGCAGGTTCAGGTATCTTTAAGGCTTTTTAATTTTATGTTGTTTGTCCGGGTGCAGAAGTTAATTAAGTTAATTTCGATATTAAGGTTTGTCAGTTCGTCGACGTTATTCGAAAGATGAATGTGCGCTGGAATTAGAAAGGGACATTTTTAAACTACCTCTCATACGCCAATTTATCTAATATTTTTTAATATCGGATATAATTTGTTGTGAAATAATCATTCTATACCATTTTTGCTAAATTAATTATTTATGGAAAATATGTGTAGGCGATCGAAAAAATGCTTCGATTTTCGGTGTTAATAATACCAAAAGAATATTATAAAAGACCCCTATATTAGTACATATCTTATTTGTTCAAGAGAAGAACCCATAAAATAAATTATTTATTTTTGGAACACGATGTGCTGATTTATTGGATGGTTTCCGTTCTAATTTTGGTGTGCTATTTGGATTTTTATAACCATCCCAAACAATCCAAAAAGTGTTTAACATAAGACGACTTATGGTGTAAATTGCTGGAAATATTCTACAAAACTGCTCATTAAGCTATGCAGGTGTTTCTACACTATGCGAGTCACAAGCAATTTTGTTGTGCAGTGCTGCTCAGAAGTGGTGTAGTGTAAATTAGAGTGCATCTATATTTAAATTGTAGCCAATCGCATTTTGTTTGCACAACAAATCGTTGTTTGGGTTTAGGAATTGTATAGTGCAAACTCAGCCATACGAGGCCAAGGCGATTAGTCACATACAGAAATAGGTGCTTTATCATGGTGGAAGAGCCCTTTTTCTCTGCCAAAAGTGGACGTTTTTGCTTCAATTTTCGGTCGAACCGGTCCAAGTGGCCATGATCTTACCTTCTTTACCTTATTTCGGGAGAAATTCATTGTTTTGATCGCATCATACCGCATAAACTTCTTCAGATCACGATTTTACTTGTCCAAACGGTGCCTGGAAGTTGTATGTTTTTGGTTTTTGGTGAATAAATATAGCACCCATCTCGCCGATAGCTTTTTCATGTTCAAATGTTCGTGTAGAGTGTTCCACATGTGTTCGTCTGACCGAGCAAAACATAGTGTTTAATTAATTAAACGAAATTGACTATTTTCCATGGTAGCAAAAAATATCAAACTTCTTTGCTTTCGATGGCCGTAAAAACAAAAGTAAATGTCGTATGCTGCTTGAAATTTGAGGTACGTTTTTAAAAAAATTGTATGTTTTGACAAATGCAGTGATATTTGCGATCAGACTGCCGTCTCTGGAAAGTAGCTATTTTTTTAACTCTGATGCCCTCGTAATTAATTTTCTGTATTATTAAGCGATTTGAAAGACAACGCCTGAATGGAGGTAAAACAATCGAGTGAAAGTGAAGCTAATTTTAAGTAGTAAACTTTGGTATGAAGGAATTGTATTAGGTTTATTTTTAGAGATGACAGTGGAATTTCGATTGGAGCCGTACTCGTAAACAGCATTTTACTTTAAGCACTTAGACCTATAGGAAACTGTGGATTAGCCGGATTTCTTGATTGAATCTGTATTTTTAATTTTAATGTTAGTACTGTATCTAGTAATAGGGTGTATTCGCGCCTTATAATTTTAATTTTAATTTTTGGTCACTGGTAACATTAATTATAATTCATTACAGGACAGCGCACATTACAGTCCAAACTCCTAGAATCTTAATAGCAAACTTTGCGGAAACACTACACGTATTAGAATTTGAACTAAATTGTAGTTATAAGTAGCGACAGGGACCAGCATGGAGGAAATCATGGAAACAAACAGATGAGCTCCATTATTTTTATTAGCGTTAAGTCAATTTTAAATTAATTATGATTATGATTTCAGAAGGACCTAGGAATATGTCTCAGCAAACTAATTAGGAACCATTCATTTTATTTCCAAAATGTATCATAAATAAAATGTCTTCGAAGGCAGCTCAATTTCGCAATTTTGTGTTAAAAACGCTCTTCCCGGTTTATATCATCTGTGAAACTTCATTTCACAAAGGAATCCTGAGTTCTGAATTCTTTCCTAGCCAATATGTGGTTTATAGATGCGACCGATCACCGCTAACTAGTGATAAAAAATCTGGCGGAGGAGTACTCATTGCGGTTGATGCATCATTATCGAATGAGTTAGTTGAAATATCTAACCTATCCATCGAGCAATTGTGTGTTAAGATCGCAATCAACAAAAAGTCAATTTTTATCTACGTTGCATATGTTCCGCCTGGCTCACCGATATCATCTTACACCGCCTGCTGCGACACAATAATGGAAATAAACAATGCTGCTAATTCAACTGATACAATCTTGATCACGGGTTATTTGAACTGGTTGTATGCAACTCATTCAGATCTTTGGTTCCTCGATTCATCTCACAGTGTCAGCATGGTTTTATACCCAAAAGATCAACATCATCAAATCTTATTGAATTTACCAGCAACACCATTAAAGAAATTGAAATGCATAAGCAAGTTGATTGGTGTATACTGACTTTGCCAAAGCCTTTGACTCCATCAGTCATTGTAAAACGTTGGAACAGTTATACAGATTCGGTTTTTCTAAACAGTTTGTTGCGTGGTTTAAATCATATTTGAGTAATAGCATTCAGTATATTGAGCTTAGTAATAGAAGATCAGAATCAATTCAAGCTACTTCAGGAGTACCACAAGGCTCTCATGTTGGCCCTTGGATCTTCATAATTTTCATCAATGACGTTACTGAAGTAATACAACATTCTAAGGTATTAATGTTTGCAGATGATCTCAAAATCTTTAAAACAGTAGAAAACATCGGCGATACCCATAAGCTACAAGAAGACATCGACAATCTAGCGAAATGGTGTGAGTCTAACCTCCTCAGTCTCAACATCAACAAGTGTAAGAGTTTATCGTTCCATCAAAAAGTTAACCCTGTTACACAACAATATCAAATAAATGGCGTACTTTTACAAAAAGTATTCGAGATTAAAGACCTAGGGGTTACTTTCGTTGAAAACATGTGCTTTACTAAGCATATTGAACAATGCGTTGCTAGAGCCAATTCCATGCTTGGTTTTATTAAGCGTTGGACTGGGGATATTCATGACCTCGAGACAATCAAGATCCTGTATTATGCCTACGTGAGATCTCAACTTGAATACGCTGTCAACATCTGGTGTCCTTTTTACGACGAACCTATCAGAAGAATCGAGAGTGTCCAAAAAAAGTTTATACGGTATATAACGTGTAAAGACGGATGGGATTATGACCATGACTTACCGCACCACGTTAACCTGAAGCGATTACCATCATATGCTACTGGATGCAAAACCTATCAAATGACAACATTGGCAAATAGACGAGAGCTTTTAAAGTGTTCGTTTATTGGAAATATTTTACTTGATCAAATCGATGCACCATCCATACTGGAATCAATTAAAATAAAGGCACCGAGTAGGAATTTAAGAGATCATGAGTTCCTTCATCTAAATAAACACAGAACAAACTATGGTGACAATGAACCGGTAAACATGATGTCGAAGAGTTTTAATAAAATCGACCATCTGTTCGAGTTTTACTTAAGTAAAAACAGCTTTAAACGTAGGTTGAAGCAACATTTTGCTCCAACCTAAAAATATTTTTATGTCAATTTTTATTCTTTTTTTGTTTAATTTAATTTTTATTCTACCATGTTCAGTATGTTATAAATTCAAGTCATATTTGTAGACTTTTCTCAGTATAAATAAATAAATAAAATAAATAAAGGTTATTTTTAGAGTGCAGTTATAATTTTAACCTTTAGTGTGCACCGGGGTAGGAGATACGTACAATGCAAATCGGGACTTGCGCTGTTATCTACCTGTAGTCTAGGAATAACACTTCAAGATCCTATACATAGTTTTGCCCGCCCGGCTTTAGTCTGCTCTTGGCAGTGGTGTGAAGTTAACGTTTCGAAATTCTGGGGTGTGAAATACCCCATGTGCACAGTACGTATAATTTTTTGTGTAATTTCAACTTTTATTTTGTCGTTGTTTTTTTGGCTTAGTGCGTAAATAGTGTGACTAATAGTACGAGAGATTTTTTTTTTTTTTTTCATGCATACATATATTTGTATTCTCCATCCACCACCTGTATTCACCCCTTTAATGATTGTCGAGTCGATCAACAATCGACACGACTCTGTGTTGTCTTTTCCTTTTTCGTGTTGTTTTTTTCCAATGAAAAAACTAACACGCAATACAGAGTCGTGTCGATTGTCTATCTACTCGACAATCACTATAGGAGCGATTACCTTAGAATCGCTTCCAAAATTACCGTTTTTGCTATTACCGGTATTACCGAAATTATTTTCTCACGTTATCGGTATTACCGGTAATACCGGTATTACAGAAAAAAAGGAATTATTACAGTATTTTTATTGGGAAATTGTTTGGAAGACTCAAGTTCTTTGGAAAGTGAACGTTCCCAACGTTTCCATCAGACTGATCTGTATATAGTATCGTTTCTTTTATAAAGAATTTCTATACTGTCAATTGCATTCTATGAGCTGGGCATAACTGATGAATAATCGGCAAATAGGAACCAAACTTTCACATAACCGATGCGCAATCTGCTGTAATACCGACAAATTCTTCACTGCATAAGTTAAAAGTCGTTAGTTTAGTTTGAAAGACCTCCAAGCATTTTTCGGCTGGAATCTTTCCATAATCTCTAGCAAGGCCAAGGTTCCAAAATTTCGGGTTTTCATGACCGTTAATATTGCGGCACACCGCACACGTTTTTACAAATATTGAAGACAAAATTAATTATGTATGTTTTCTATTTTAAATTATGGAAAATTAATTTGTATAGTTACATTTTTTTAGTTTCATTTTGAATTTTATTTAATGTGAAAAATTTTCTGTTGGAAAATATTTTTTTTTTTAATTTCGGTAATACCGGTAGAACTTTAGTTTAATACCGGTAATACCGAAATGAGATTTCACTGCCATTACCGGTGTTACCGGTAATACCGTTACCGGTATTGGAAGCCTTACTTAGTTGCGCATACGCCTAAAAAGTGTAAAATTGTTCTGGTAACCTCATCATTTATACATTCGTCACAAGTAGACTCGAACGACCAACCAGCAATAATTACTCATTATAACAAAACTGAGGGCGGTACAGAAGCGTTCGATAAACTGTGGCATGCTTTTACCGTTACCCGGAGAATCGCCGGCCAGTGGGAATTTTCTTCGAGATGATGGACTAGGCGGCAGTAAATGCTGAATTTTGCTAAAATGCCAATTTGGTAATGAAAATAATAATACAGCAAAGGATCAACTGCAAAATAGGTACAGATTTTCCTTAAGTCAAGAGTTAAAATTGGGGATCGCAGGAATACTGGACATTACTTAGGACAAACCAGAGACGCTTGAGATCAAAAATTACGATAAATACTATCGATGCTCACTTTGCATGAGAACAGCAGATACTAAATCTACGTGCCTACGCCCTACGTGTAATCGGTAAATATGGCGGATTTGCGAATCGTAAATTTATTTGCGTAATATGATCAATAAATATTTCCACAGACATTTACGTAGATGCGCATACTTTAAAACGCTCGCAAAATTTCTACGATTTGCTTAAAAATATTTTTTGATATTCAGCAGCAAATTGAGAGAGATTATTTTGAAAATAAACCCATATTTCTTATAATACTCAATACCCTCTTTTTTCAAAAACGCGTGACTTCATATAGCAAAATAAATATACTATTTTCAACGCCGCTGTAGACTAACATTTTTCCTTGAAAGTGTAGTATTTCTAGAAAGTAATCCCACAAAAGACATTATTCGTTTTTTCTAGTTAATATTTTATTTAGAATTTTTTTATGTTACAAAATAATAATGAAATCTATTAGCCAGGCAATTTTGTTTGAGTCAAAATTACAAATTGTTCGTCTGTAATAAACGTTTTAAGTGACTGGGGTATATGACATACCCGCTGTGCATAATACGTAATTTTCAAAAGGTATGCACAACAAAGGTTAATTTAATAAAATATATAAGTAGATTAGAATTGTGCTGTCATTGTGTTACTAACTATTGGCTATACTTAGGTATCTGTAACCGGGTCAATTTCTTTCATGCTAACTAAACCTATCCAAATATTATTGCTTTATTTTTTATTGAATTATGTGTAAATTGTATTTTCCGTGTGACTTTTTTGTTTTGGAAAATAATAAAAAAAAAAAAAAAAAAAAAAAAAAAAAAAAATACTCTTTATGTTGTATGTAACAAGGTGTCCGGCCATTAATAACTCCGGGAGATCTTGCTTAACCATTAGCGCCACAGTGGGGTGAATTTTCACCCCAGTCAAAAAATCGGTCTAGACAGATAATTTTAAAATATTGAGCCTCCAAAAAATTCATGGACATTCTGAAGCATGTTTTTCAATTTATAATATGGTTTACAAGAGCCAATATCAAGATAATTTAACAAAAAAATATATGCGCAGTCAGGAAAAATAACGTTTTTCAGAAAAAAAAAAAATCATTACTCCTTCCGAAATTATTGTTCGTTTATAGCGCTACTAATAGTTTTTTCTTCCATCTATGTATCATGCAAGTAACCTACATTCCTCAACAACCTATATATGGCGCGACAAATATGATTTTTGTAGTTTTTGATAACTTAAATTAAGGTGATTTGGCCTGGGGTACATATTCACCCCTAGTGGCCGCTAAGGGTTAAAAGCTTGGTTTATTGAATTTTCAAATTCCTAAAATATTCAACTTGCTTTTAGTTTAATACAAGGATTTTGCAGTTTTTTACTATGTGTTTACAATGGACATCCACAACATCATCTTTTCGACTTTGAAAATGGTTTTAGCGCTATTTATTGATTTTAAAAAAATTGTTGATATTCAAAACATAACTTCCGTATGTAATTTTTGTGGAGCAAGGTTCTAGAAATACTCCTAGGCAAGGATCGGGCCGCTCATCTTCACTATTAATTTGAATACTTACAATTCGGCATATAAATTAAGTTATACACGCTCACTTTCTTTTGATATGATGCGCTTTACACTTTCGGTTGAAAACATTTGCAAAAACCTCTACCAAGTGTGCTGAACTTTCCACAAAAGCTACTTAGGTCACGGTATTCCAGTGTTCCCTTTTGTCATAAAACTAGTTGATGCCAAGTCATTGTTCCTTTAAGAACTGGAATATCGACTGGCAAAGATGTTTTAATAGCATCACTTTCATCTGCTTATATCAAAAACAATTTTACACTAGTCTCAGGATGTACTAGTTCAAAAAATTGATCAGCATAATATCTCGACCATGAGCAACAATTCGGTCAGCTGTTTGTTTAAGAATAACACCAATTCCATCTGCAGCACACTTACCATGTCCGGCTTCAAAGAACGACCAAGTTGTAGGACAATCGAAAAAAGAAGGCGTTTTTCAATGTTTGTTTTGTTTTTCTTTAATTATTTGTAAAATAGGTGCTAAATGAGCCCAAATCGCAGATGGACCGTGGTCGTTATTTGATGATATTGAACAAAATGAGTTGAAAAAGCACACCTGTGTGAAGAGAGATTTGTTTTCGGGATTTTTCAAAGTGTTGAGCTTGTATCCCTTCGGCAAACCTACAATTATAATTTTCGATGAAATCTATGTGAAGAGCTCCTTCGTTGGGTTCAATGTGGTCTATGCAAGTTCTATTGGCCTGATATTGATTTTTAATATTAAATATGTATGTGTTTTTTAAAACATATTATTTCCTTATTAAATTTTAATAGAAAATCTTCTTTTATCTCAGGTTGCTTTTCTTTGGTTGTTCTGAAAATTTTTGTTAAACACAGCAGTTTTAACAGCACAGTGTTGTCTTTTCATAAACTGCATACATTATTCATGCAATCTTTCTGTCTTGGATCGCACACCGCAGATTGTACAAGTAAAGTAAGGTCACTTTCTTTTAAAGCATTAAATTTTGTTAAAGCTTTTAGTTTCAACTTGATATTGCTATGTATTTTGCAAGCACATGTTTCACGGACATTAATTGATGGATCTACAATAAAAAAGGGCGATTCCTAGTAAAAAAAAACGTAAGAGCAAGTATTATCATTTTTAGCAATGAATATTTTGTGAAGAGATTTTTGAGTATCCAACAGATATCTTTTTTGTACTTTACTTTAGTTTTGAGTCACGGTTTCTCTCTTTCCAGCTGAAGCTCGACTAACCTCGTCTCTCATGAAAAACTTGTCGACGTCTTCTCTTAATTTAATGAATACTGCGTTTTGTTTACGACCATTTGAGACCTAAAGTATCAAATGAAGCTGATCTAAACAATTTATACTTCTTCAGTAAGTTGTTTACAACAATTGACTTTAAATATTTTTTTTTTCAGTGGTTTTGATTGACGATATTTTACTTTCATCGATTCAATTAAAGTATAATATTTTAGTAATGTTGGCTTAAGTCTTACAGCATACTTAAAGATTTTGGCGAGGCAAATCCCATGTTTATTAATGCACTCGCTATTGTAATAGTGCTAAAGATAATTGCTCCTTTTGATTTAATCTTTGTGCTCGAATTTTATCTTTTTCAACACTTCTTTTTAATTTCATATTTTCCGAGCCACACTTGGGTTTGGCACAGATTCGCGATCGGGCGAAGATGGTGGCTTTTCATTTAGGCCGACACTTAAACGTTTTGATCTTTGTCTTTCATCGGCTTTATATTTTCTCTATATTTCCGTCTGGTTAACCTCTTGTTATTAGATTTTTCTGCGATACGTGTCTTTGTTTTGTGATAACGATCCCTTGCCTTTAGTTTTTGTATATTTTCGTTCTTGATATCGTTTTTGCTTTTCTACCGGTGTAAGTGGCATTTTATTAAAATACCAATAAAATAAAATTATGTCGTACGAAATAATTTAAATGATATAGTGAAGAGTTGACAAAATATTTCTTATTAAATAACTACAAAAGTTCATTTTCTAAACAAAGCACACTCTACTTCCATAAAGAATATCAACTGCGTTACTGTATTGTCAGTCGCGTTACCAAATTTAAGTAACGTAGGTGATCGTTTGACGTTTTTGACGAAAATGAAGTGCACACATTAAAATTAAAATGTTTAAAACATAATTTTTATTAATATTTATCGTTAACATATTCTTTTTCCATTACGCAATTAATTTATAGATTTTATTAAGTCTTTTAATTAACTTTTTGGTAACACAGTTGAATTATATCATATTAAAAACACATACCTCAGTTTCGAGAAAACATTGACACTACAAAGTGATGCTAACACACGCACATTCTAGAATAAACTGATACAATTATGGAACACGTTACGACACGTCCAACGCATTTTGTTTTTTTTTTTTGTTGAAATAATAGGTTTTATTTTATTTTCCCGGTAACTTAGTTGAAGTAACATAGCTGAAAATTAATAGGGACACAACTTCATAATTATAAAAATTACAGAAAAAAATAGAAACTATTAATTTTGATTAAGGATAAGCATTAAGAAAGGTTGAATCTTGAATAATAAAATTATAAAAATTAATTAAATTTTAAGCAATGGTCAAAAGTTATAATCGTACAATTAATATTGTAGTTTGGAACATTGAGTGTTGAGAGTTGAGACATTGTTCGAACATTCTAATACGAAAAAAACTCAATCATTTTGTTGTCGTCCTTATGTTTTACGTGGATTTGCGCGACATTAAAAATAAACTCAGTCACTTCAAGCCTCTGTGATCGCTGGTTCAAGGAAATTTGCGGCATAATGTAACGGTTGTAAGCATTTTTCGTCATGTGATTTAAGTCAAAGAAAGGTGGCCATTTAGCAATCGGAAATATGTAGTACACAGTGAACAGTTTCAACTTTTTTCAAAACGATTCGCTTAGAGGATTGTATGTGACTTCATAACTGACTGCAGGTCAAATATGAAAATGAAACAAGAAAGAAGAACTTGAAAGGTGATTATAAAAGCATTTCATCGGGTTCGTACTGGCAGTTTAAGCGTAATGTATGTACTGGGCATTGCGATCGCATTGTATGCGCTCGATTGTAATATGCAAAATGTGCGAGTTTATGATTTCCGAAATTATCCGTATGGCTGAAGATTTCAATCTGTTGATAGACTGAATCTTGAAGATATCGACAATGAGCAAGTTAATTCCATGGCAGATGCACCCATACTGAGTAATAGGGATTGCTTTTGTTAATCATTTTACGGGCCGCTTTTATGTTCGCTCCATTATCAGTAATAAGTCCAATACATTTATAAATCCCGACGTCTTTCAACTCTGCTTCAATTTCGTCGAAAAACAAATTAAAAAGCCAAATGAACGATTTTCTTTAGAGTGAATAGATTTATAGAAAATGGCATTGGGTTTATTGATGGCATAACTTGTTATGGAGTCCCTGCATATATTCGACCAAGCATCGGTTTGCAACGTTAGTACATTTGGCACCAACAATTTGTGCTAAAACCTGCTCTTCGATTAGATGGTACTCATCGACTTTCTGTTGCTCCTTTAGTCTCATGTTGTCAACGAAGTTCCAGCATACTAGAGTTTTTAAACTTTTGTGGAAAAACAATAAACAATTTTCCACTTTTGTGGAAAAATAATAAACTCCGCCAAATTCACCAGAAATTTGACCAATTGAAAGATATTGAGCAATTTCGAAGCGTTACTTGAAAAATAATGGTAAACTAGAAGAAAATTTAACAAAGTTCAAAAAGTTAGTCCAAAGCAACCAGACAAAGTAATAAAATTTCTGTGCAGAATCTAAGTAAAGGCATCAAATTAAAAATTCGCTATGTATTTAGAAAATAATTTCTCAAATGTTTTAAACATAAAATCTTCTAATTAGAAGTCTGCTTTATGGTAAAACATCATTTTAAAATACTTAAAATTGTTTTTTTGTGTTTAAAATTGGTTTTTTTTGTGGCTACTTTCTTTTCGATACAGTCCTTAGTTGCTTTCCAATCGACCAACCGCAAGCACCCGCTAGTGAACCGCTAGTAAAATGGTTTTCGTCATCGCTAAATTATCTATAGATCATCTATCTATAGATAATTTAGCGAAGATTCTACTAGTGGTTCACTAGCGGGTGCTTGCGGTTGGTCGATTGGAAAGCAACTATTATATTTCAATTTGTGGAAGACGTTTTATTTACCGCTGACCAGTCCCTTCCAGTTTTAAATAGTCACTGGATGTGTCTGGAGATAATTTTGTTCTCCTTTTCAGCTATTTCAAAAATTGGGAAAAATCCTTATGTTTCTTTTAAATTTAGTTTCAATTACGTAAAGGATTCGGTAAACATTCAAAATATTTACTAATATGTTATATTATATGTAGAAGTTTTCATTATATGTTAAAAGGTATTTTATAAGCACTAATTAAATTGAAATCCACAATTATATTCACGTAACAGTCACGGTAATTTACCACCTTAAATAAAATCAAACATTAAGCAATTTTTTATCTGGTATTCAAAATTTTATAATATCCAAACACCGCGGAATCCTTCGTTTGTTCCTTATTGGCCCTAAGTAATAATTCTTCTGACACTTTATGTATTTGCCATAATTTTCTCCAGTGGCTATTACATTAACAATTTATTTCCTGTCCTGTATATATTGTTCATATGTACAAACGTATGCTTATGTAAAATATGCGTAGGTGATTGTTGTTAAATGTGAAATTTGTCTTATTTATTTATAATTTTTATGTCTTATAAAATAATATTGTGGGTGCACACATACATTATTTACTGATCCAATTAGATCAAATTCATCATATTATAATGTTGTGTAGATGTTGTTTATGTATTATGTTCACTTAACTTACTTTGCGATATAATCTCTCCGTAATTTTGTTGTTGCTGTTTCTTTCGTAATCTCTCTCCACAACCTGTCTATCTAAATTATGATTTGTTTTTATTTTTCGTATTATAATTTAGTGTAAATTATGCGTTGGTTTGGTTGTGTTGTGTCGTCGTGTCGTGGAGTATGTCAAATGACCTTATAGAATTTATGGCCAACCATGGTTACATAAAGATATTTATTTTTTATTCTTACTTACTAAAATTGTATTTTTATGAGCGGCTTATATATTATATTTCTTTCGAACTCGTAAACTTGTCTCGACAGGCATAATAATATATCGAAAATAATAATAAAAAGAAAAGATTATAAAATGTATTTCCTCATGTATGTATGTATGAAAGCACTTTGATTTGTCTACAAGGTAATGACCTTTTTGTTTTATTGTATTTACTATGCTTCTTCAACATCATGATCATGTTTCAAATATATATAAAATTACGAGTTTAATTTTGTAAAAATTGTTAAGATCTCTATAATACAAAAGTAGTAAAGAAACGAGTAAACCAAAGTTGCATTTTATTTATTTGTAATGAATCGTTTTTGTTGGTTCATGATATCTGATGATGATTCATGATAATACAATTGGTAAGTACAACTTAATATCAACTTGTTTGCAGTTAGTTTTGCTATACATGTACATAAAGATAATCTTCTTCAGGTAAGTTTAAGTATATTGTATATACATGTAATAATCTAATGTTCTAGTCCTAGAGCGTACACATACCTATATTTATAGTTGCATGCAAAAAATTCTTCCCACGAACAATTGGTACTCGGCAGATTTTTATAATTTTATACAAATTTGCGCGTGAGAACAATCTTTTTCTAGTTTACACTAATTATTGCTAATTTCAATGATAATATTATAATTTCAATAAGCAATGACCGATATTACGAGTATACTAGCAGGTTAGATCGTAGCACAATTTAAAAAAAATCCAGAATGTAAATTTTCAAAAAATTATATTCTCTGCTCATTTAACGAACGATCACCACTAACTCTTACCACTTATCGGAAATTAATCTGCATAGTTCCGTGTTATCAGCATATATTTCAATAATAGAACGAGTTCTAGTCTTGAGATTCGCAATTTAGAGTAAAACCTGACATTGGAAATAAAATGAAAGCTACTTTTTTTTAAGTTTATTTACTTTCGTAATTATAAAAAAGTTATGTTACACATTTATATTTTTGAGCTTTACTCCTTGGCTTTACTTCAAATAAGGATTTTCTTTTGTTTTCTTAAGTTATACAAAAATGTATGGAACATTGTAACACAATTTTAATAAAATATTTAAATTAATAATTCGCCACCTTATTCTTCTTAACCTACCGCGATTTTCAATAGTTGAAAAATTTTGATGAAAAGTGAATGTTGAATGTTAGATTTTATTAAGATCCCAAGAACTCCAAACGAACTGTTAATTCTATCGTTTCAGATGCATAGCAATACTATTTTAGGGTACTGAACCACATTAGGTCGCTTTTATACATTCGTTCCTATGCAACAAATTTATTATTTCTGTGTTACCTATATTCATTAAAATGTTGCCTTTATCTGGACAAAAGGCCGACGGATAATAGACCGATATAGACAAAAAATAAACTTGGACAAAAGGCCGACAAACAAAATATCAACATAGATAGACAGAAGTTCGACGAAATAAGGTAGACATGGACAAAATTCTGACCTGGGAAAACGCGGTTAGTGGTGATATTCCAAAAAAAAAATTAAAAAAATTTTTCCTGCAAAATCAAATTTTTGAAATATTATTTTAATTCGTATTATACCTGCTCTCCCCAAACCCCCGCTTCGACAATTTATTGAAATTTCAACATTCATAGAAATCAGAACATTTTACAAAAATTTGTGATTTTTAATAATTAATCACGTACTAAAACAGAGAACTACAAAAAAAAGCAGCTTAGGATTGTATTCTATGCGCATGACAGGAGCACGTCAGAAAATTTTTAAAAATATTTACATTTATACATTTACGTTTGTACTTAACTAGGATAAAAAAACTCCTCAAAGCCGCTTAGCACTGATTTAACATTTTTTACAATAAGATTTTTTCGGCTTTTTATAGACACAATATATTAATAATAATGGCATTCACAACATTTTTCGACTTGTTAATCAGAAAAAATGAAGAGGCCAGTCATTTATAATATACACCCCCGGTCAAAAGTTGAAGACCACTCTAATAATAGTAGGAAAATAAAATAAAACTCAAAAGCTTGAAGTTGTACGAAGAAGGTTTATTTATCATTAAATAAATGAACTCCCAAATTACATTAAATGAATTATTAGATTTTTCCTAATAACATTTTAAACCTTAAAACACGTCAAACAGATTTTTGGTCCAAAACTCCTCCTTTAGATTACAACAATTTGTTTACAAGCCTCGGCATCCGAGCGACTAATTTATTCATAGTTTCTTGGGTTATATTGTTCCAACTTTCGTATAAAGACTTCCACATGTCTTAATTTATAAATAACCGCAGCACAATTTAGAACTGCGTTTAGGGTCATTATCTTGTTGGAAGAATTCATTGCCAAGTAATCTTAACTCAGAAGGAATGGCATATCGCTTTAGAATCAGTTTATAGTCCTCTTATTTCATAATTTCTCTGATTGGAACCAAATCTCCAATTCCATGGCCCGAGAAATAACCCCAGACCATAACGGGACAACCGCCATGCTTGACAGTTGGCACCATACATTATGTCATCATCTTTTCTTCGGATGTACGTCGAACGTAAATTCTTCTTTTTGAACCAAATATTTCAAACTTCGATTCGTTAATCCATAAAACATTTTTAAAGTTTTCTTCTGTCCAATCACAATGGTCAAGAGGGCCCATTGTATTCGTTTCTGTTGTTTTGAGGCCGTAACATCAGTTTTCGGACGGCAACGCGACCAAACAAATTAGCGTTCGTGTTGTCAATGATGCAGGTTTCGATCGAGTTTTGTTCACTTCGGCGTGTATTTCTGGCGCTATTAGGCGTCTACATATTTTGTTTGCTGGTAAGAACCATAAACTTGTCCTCAGAATACGTGGTGGTTCTCGGCCAGTTTCTCTGTATCGAATAATTGTTTGATGAATACAAGTGTTCGATAATTTAAGTTGAGAGGCAATCACACGTTCGGGTTTGCCTTCATTATGTAGAATAATGATGGCAGATCCCGTTTCGGTGCTGATCTCGCGTTTTTCCCCATTTTCAAGACGTGTTGATTGTAGAAACCAAAATTTCAAACTGATCGATATTGTCCATGAACAATTTAAAATGTAATAGAGTAAAAAATAGGAAACATTTGTTTTAGGAAACTAACACAATTATAAATTCTAGCAATTGTAAAAAAATAAAAGCCAAATAATTTGTAACGAGAGAGTCATAAAAATATAATAATGACTCTACCTTTTTTATTCTCTCCTTTAATTTAGAAATAAAGTAAAGAATAACTGTTTAAAATATATATGAAATAGAATAAGCAGGTATGCAAATTTTTGTTTTCTTACGAATGCTTTTTTTTGTTATATTAATAAGCGATTCCATAAGTTTTTTACAAGTGGTCTTAAACTTTTGGCCGGGAGTGTAACTACCAAAAAAGTAGAAATATCAAAATCCCCCCCCCCCCCCCCGTACTTTACTCCGAGAGTCAATCAATACAAAATGTATTGACTCTAAAAAATGAAAACTTTTCCTTGAGCTTTCTGAGTGGTAGTTTGGTTTGGTACTGATAATCTCAAAACAAAAATTTCGATCTACTCATCAGGACCAAACTACAAAAATACAATTCCAACTTCATACATTTCTAAAATATTTCTAAAAAGTCGAAAAATGTGGTGAATGCCATTATATTAATATAATTATTGTGTCTATAAAAAGTCGAAAGAATCTTATTAATTTAATACAGACAACAAACTTCTCTTTCTAATATTTTTTACGGATTAACGTTAACAACGTTACATCCCAAAAAAAATCCGAAAAAAATAAAAACCACACAAAAATTTTTTTTAATGATACAAATTTTTAAAAACTTATTTTAATTTGTTTTATACCTTAGTGGATGGGGACTGCTGCCTCCAAACCTCCGCGATGATGATTTATTAAGAATCATTATTGAAAAATTTGTGTTTTTTGATAATTACAGTAATAGCTCGGTTTATTAATTATAATAAAATAAAATAACAAAAATTAACAGTGCATGTATTTCAAATTCATATTGATACAAAATTTAAAAAAAATATTTTTAAACCAATTTGAAGGGCTTTGAAAAATTCTGATATTGTGGTTTGCTTTAAACAAAGATTCAGTCTCAAAACAGCGATTTCTCTCAGTTTATGAAAAATCATTAATTCTTCCAATGGAATTTCATTTTATTGTGCCCACTCCAGACAATTTGTAAAGCTTAAAATAGCATCTCCCACTTTTACTTGTGGTTTATTCACAGATTCTTCTGTTAGATGAACACTGTCATCGCTTTCGTCCTCCGAAACAATTGGGATGGGTAAATTAAATTCTTCAATCCATTCGTTTACTTCTTGGGGAGAATATTCAACTGCAGGTAATATTTGCACTAATAAGGCCTGCAAAACTTCGACATCCAATATCTCATTTTGATTTTTAGTCCGAAGATCACTCAGCGGTATCTGAAGGTCACTCACAATGCCGTTTTAGTGAGGGACTTTCCCAATATCGATTTTAGTTCATTTGTCCCCACGCTTGGGCAGCACTGACTACTTTTTTTTTTACATGTAAAAACAAGTAAAATCATGTTTACAAATACAAGTTTCTTGTCTAAATTAGTGGATGTCCCCCTACTTTTTTTTATGATTAATAAAGATGAGTATGTTGCGATTAATAATAAATATCAAATTTTAAAATTAATTTAGTCGAAATTAATAATTTAATGAAACATTCAAGACACATTTTAACCATATAAAACTAAATATGAAATATTTTAGCCGCCAGTCAGCAAGCGTTGGAATTATATTTGGTTGGGAAAATCACTAATTCAATAGAGGTGGCATAATGTATTTGTTCTGTAGAATATTTTTTGTGAATTTATTATAGAGATACAAAAATATAATTGAAAAAAATGTTGCCACTACTGAACGTAAAACCAAAAATGTTGCAATTATCAAAATTAAGGAATTTTTGTTTGTTTGTTTGCATATATCGAAATTTGCAATTACTGAATGTCGCGCAAATCGAGTTTTTACTGTATTCACATATGTACTAAAATAAAACCTCTCCAAAGCTAAGGCGGCAGCATGGCCCTCTTGCGCAAGGAAGACATGCAATTATGGAGCATCCCTTTGTTTGCAGAATTTAGTTACTTTATTTTGTATTTGTTTGGGATTTGGTTTTTGGGATTTTTATTTTCGAGAATTTGATGGTATCCCATTTTTTACCACAGTGTACATTTTTAATTTTTAGGGGATACCATCATATTCCCGAACGTAAAATCCCTAAAATATACCACAAAATACAAAGTAAAGTGCCCCATCGAAATGGAAGACCCTATTAAATTTTTGTTTACAATATGAACACAAAAGGAATTTACTAATCTACTAATCTTTCATGTCATCCTTGCGCGGAAAGGACCAATGCTAAGCGGCTTGGGGATTTCTCTATTTTAATATGTGAATAATTATTAAAAAATATAAACTTTTCAAAATTGATCCAATCTGTGAATGTTAGAATTTCGAAAAAATCGTCAAAGCGGTGGTTTGAAGGCGGCAGCTCACATTATCTAAGCTAAGGTATAAAACGAATTAAAATAATATTTCAAAAATTTGTTATTATGGAATTTTTCGTTTTTTTGCGATTTTTTTATTTTAGACAACGATACCAACCCTTCTTCTTTAACAACTCTTTAAGTTTCAATATTTTTCCATTCAATATTTTGGAAACCTATATTTTATAATTCGATATGTAATTTAAATTCGAGACAATTTTTTATTCGTTGTTTGTCTAATTCGATATTTTATTTGGTGAATTTAAAGAGACTTCCTATATTTCTAGCAGAACTTACCATATCTGAAACTACAAGAAGGATAATTGCTACCTAGATACTAATTTATAAAAACCCGAAAGCTATCTTGGCGAATACAGCTATTTAAGCGGTAAAAATCATTTGGCTATATCAGACCCATCTGTATATATAAGAGCCCTAATGATGCCGCCATTTTTTAAACGTGCTTTCTATAAGAGGTGTAGATTTTGTGATGTTCCATGTAAGCCGGTGTAAAAAAGACTTTTTTAAATTTACACTTTTTGAATGAAAACTCATTATTTTCGGCAATTTTATTTCACCCATTTGTAGGTGAATAATCATATTTAGACATATATGAAAACCAAACTCGGAATCTATCAATTAATCCGTAAAATACAATTTAAATTTCCCTAATTTTATTCACAACTACATGCAAAACTACAAAAGCTTTTTAAACGAGAAAAATAAACAACTCATAGCAAAGCAACCTTGATTATACAAGCCATAATCTAAAAAACGAAGCTTTTTTAAGGGAATTAGAAACGACGAAAAATTCAAAATACCCATAGTAAAACACATAAAACATATGGGAAATCACTTTTTTTCTTAAGACAAATTTGTCAATGGAAACGTTGCAAATTCTTAATTATGATTTCTGAAATATTTTCATAAATGTTTGAATTTCAACATATATAAATGTTGTTTAAGTAAATCGTTTTCATTTTCTTGTAATAATTGATTTATTTAAACCAAAATATAAAAAAAGTTCATAACAACAGCATTCTGGTCAAACAAAAAAGAAAAGCTTACTACAAATTGTGTGCATTAAGCCAATATACATTACATAGATGGCAGTACAAAGTTTTTAAAAATCTTACCAAAAATTGCCACCTGGGGAAATTTTAAGTTCAAAAAATGTAGGAAAATCAAAACAAATTCTCAAAATATTAAGATCGTGCGATAATTTTGTGATTAAACAATTTTTTTTCGTATTTTTCTGTATAAATCTGAGACATCTAACGTACACTAGTAAAACTAAAGATAAATGTAGCAAATATTATTTTAATTCATCAGAGCCAACTTTGATGTATTTTTCAAAATGAAAGTTCGAAAAATATATTTTAGAAATAATTTAATTTTAATATTTCTGCAATTAATATTTACTTAATACCAATAAACCCTGCATGTATATTGCTGCTAAAGGTATGTAGAACACTTTTGTATAAAAATTTTGTAACATTTTTGCTTTTTTCAATGAAAAACTTGAAGCTAAAAAACACCATTTTTACTATGGATTCCTACGGAAATTAGTGAAAAGTTATACCACTAAAAAAGCTTCTAAAAAATACGTCATAATGATTATGGCTCTATACTCTAGAAGGCTCTGCTCATAGTCATAATATTTAATATATTGGATATCTATTAGAACGACAAGGATGTCTATTGTTCTTATTTATTGTATTTTTAAACGTGTTTTTATTTTTATTTTATCTTGTTGTCGCCTTTTTGTTTTCTATATGTAGATCAGACAAAGATATCTATACTTTTTTTGTTTTATATTTTCGTGTTTGACCGTTTTTACTTTAAAGTGTTCTTTGTCATTTTTAATGATTTTATATTGAAAAGACAAAGACAATCTAAATATTGTTTTTATTTTTTTATTTACGAACTTTTACTTTTAAGCTGAATTCACCAGATTTGTCCATTGAGCTCGCCAAGAAAATGACAACTTGACGGAGTTAAAAAACCGAGTTAAAAATATGTTATCTCGCTGGACACAAAATTTCAGGCATACCAACATTGTTTTTCTTTTTCCATTCTTATTTTAGGTTTTGTTAATTCTGAAATTTCTAATAGAAAAAGCAAGATAACATATTTTTAACTCGGTTTTTAACTCCGTCAAGTTGACATTTTCTTGACGAGCTCAATGGACAAATCTGGTGAATTCAGCTTTACGCTTTCTTTGATTTTTTGTTAATTTTATATTCAAAAGACAAGGATGAAGCTATTTGTTTACATTTTTTTTGGGTCCGGGTCAAAATGCCGCGTTTTAAAATGTCGCGTTTTAAAATATCGCGTCTTAAAATGTCGCGTTTCAAAATGCCGCGAGGTACAAAATGTCGCGTGGTACAAAATTTCGCGTCTTAAAATGTCGCGTTTCAAAATGCCGCGAAGTACAAAATTTCGCGTGGTACAAAATGTCGCGTCTTAAAATGTCGCGTTTCAAAATGCCGCGAGGTACAAAATTTCGCGTGGTACAAAAAGACGCGTTTTAAAATGTCGCGTTTCAATGCCGCGACATACAAAATGTCGCGTGCGGTACATAATGTCGCGTTTGTAAAGAAGGAATAAAATAAATGTTATATTGAGATAATAAAAAAATGTGTATTATTAAATAATATAAATGATTTGGGTGAAATTGAAAAATATGGTTTTTCCTAAGTACTGTTAATTTCGTTAATGAATTTTTTGTAAAGAGTTAGCTACAAATGATATTTCATTCTCATATAAATTCATGGATGTTCCTTTATGGATAAGGAAAACCGTCATTCGTTTTTAAATCAGTTTCTAAATACATATTTAAAAAATTTGAATAAATAAGAATTCTTAAAAAATGTTTCAATTTGGATTAAATTGTGTATCTGATATCAACTTCCGATATATAAGGACTTAACTTTAACATTTTAGTGAAGGAATATTCTAATAAATTTCAACATTTGCGTTCTTTTTCTTAGACCCACTTTATAATTACATAAAATTACATTTATAAATAATTTCCATTCAGTGAAGGAAAATTTTACTATATGTTTAAACACAATTTGCTTGTTTCAAATAATTTTTATTAAATTATTTATTATTTCACATCATATTGTGTTGATTTATAAGGGATTTTTCAAAACGCGTCATTTTAAAACGCATCATTTTAAAACGCGACATTTTGTACCACGCGACATTTTGTACCTCGCGGCATTTTGAAACGCGACATTTTAAAACGCGACATTTTGTACCATGCGGAATTTTGAAACGCGGTATTTTAAAACGCGACATTTTAAAACGCGACATTTTAAACGGTTCCCATTTTTTTTATATAGGATTTAATGCTTTGTGTGTAGTTGTTGAAAATGGAAAGGTTTTCTTTTTTCAATTTATTTGAAAATGTAGACATATTTTCTTTTACGATTTTAAAACCATGTCTACGAAACATATTAAACATGCAAATTAACAAAAATGTTATTACATTTAATTGAATTTTCATTAATAAACTTATAAATCAAAACTAACAATTTTACATTGGTTCTTATGGGAAACATAAAAATGTTCACCTGATATAGAAAGCTTCTATTTCTATCTTACGGCTATGATACTATCCGATTCATTAGTATTTGTGATGAGAAAATTTAAGGTAACGTTTATGTTTGTTGTAATATAAAACCAAGGAAAATTATTTTTTTTGAATTTCCTTTTTGTCTGAATTAATTCAATTATAAATAACGTTTTATTTGATATAAATTTCATAAATAAATTCATAACTGTAATGCAAATAAATTCAATTAAACTTGATTCAATAGTATTTGTGATTCATATTTTTGATTCATTAGTATTTGTGATATGCAGAAAAATTTAAAAATAATTAGTAAATCAATTATTTTTAAAATTATTTTTTACTAATTAAATAGTGATTAAGTCACTTATAATTTGTGAACCATTGGAACATTTTTATTACGTCTCCATCACGTCTCGGAAGTGACCAAAAATTTTTTTTCATAAAATCGCAGGGAATATTATCCCACAAGGTTTTATAAGCGCCCCATTACAAATTTTTGGTCTTACTAGATTGCGAGTATCCTCCGCTTTCATTTAAACCCTCGCAAGGACAAATAAAAACTTTGCCTTGGCCTAGGCAACTAATTATGTTCAATATTTTTATAAAATTTCGTGCCAAATTCTCCTTCTTGTGTATGGGAGCATTATTGCGCTGAAGAGCAAATTGATGCTCGACTGTTTTTCAACAACTGGGAATACTGCCTCATTCATAAACCGAAATTGAAAATTGACCTTGAAGTGTTGTAATTTATACAGCCACATAAACTCTTATTTCTTCCGCAAGAGATGCTAACGGAAGAAGTAACTACCGTATTTGATATTCTCTGTAGTACTAACATTTCTTTTTCTCATATTTTCTAATTAACGACAAAACGCACTAATTTTGACATAACAAGGTTCTCCAGAGTTCAACTGGCAATCCAATATAATTACGTTTACATTTTGTTTCCTCACAGTAAATCATATTCTGGTTGGCTATGTGTTCTATTAGCTACAACTCTTCAAGGCCAATGTTCAATTTCGGTTTATTGAATGATATAGCATTCTTATTTGTTGAAAAATAATTCAGGCCTAAATTTTCTCTTCAGCACAATAACGCTCCCATACACTAAAAGTATCATTGCTTCGAAATTAAATAAAAATATTGAACATAAATGGTTGCTTAGGCCAAGGCAGAGTTTTTATTTGTCCTTGCTGGAGTTTTAATGAAATCGGAAGGTATTCGCAATCTAGTAAGACCAAAAATTTATAATGGGGTGCTTATAAAACCTTGTGGGATAAGATTCCCTGCGATTTTATGAACAAAATTTTTGGTCACTTCCGAGACGTGATGGAGGCGTAATAAAAATGTTCCAATTGTTCACAAATTATAAGTGACTTAATCACTATTTAATTAGTAAAAAATAATTTTAAAAATAATTGATTTACTAATTATTTTTAAATTTTTCTGCATATCACAAATACTAATGAATCAAAAATATGAATCACAAATACTATTGAATCAAATTTAATTGAATTTATTTGCATTACAGTTATGAATTTATTTATGAAATTTATATCAAATAAAACGTTATTTATAATTGAATTAAATAAGACAAAAATAAAATTCAAAAAAATAATTTTCCTTGGTTTTATATTACAACAAACATAAACGTTACCTTAAATTTTCTCATCACAAATACTAATGAATCGCATAGTATATGTAAGATGGCTATGGCTATATGTATTCGATAAATTGACCATTTACGCGATAACTAACGGTTTATGCGATACAAAAAAAATTAAACAATCATGGCGAATTATTAGAAACTATATAGTTAAGCCCGTTAAAAATGACGGAATGGAAACCAATAAATCATGTAATTCTCAAACATTATCAAAATGTTCCCATACATTGACAAAACATCAAAATTCGAGTTTGAAAACAAAAATAAATCAATGTACAACAAAAAAAATTGTGGTGTGGCCAACACACGACTTTCTTTTACGAACAGCGAATTTTGAGAATATTTTATAAAGCAAATTTCTTGCAAACTTAAGATTAATTTTACTTTTTCATGTTTTCTGTAATTGCTATGAAATTTTTCCCCAACATTTAGTATGCTTTAATCAATTCCCAATTCGCAATTCCCTGGGAAAGCCAGAATAGTGCCACTGGACTACAAACGGGCAGACACATATACCAACAAACACCACTTCGAAACCCAATGCTTTGGACTCATTATTACACACTAAAATAAAATAAAAGTTGATATTTATGAATTTAAATTTTTATTTTAATTTTTAATTTTTTGGAAACATTTTGTATTAGTGGTTTTTTGTAAACCTTATACATTTTAAGATATTTGCAAAATAAATTGTCTGGCCCAAGGGAGTGGCCACTTCCGGTTGACCGATTTGGAGTAAAATCAACTGGGACCTCAAAATTTATCAAAAAAGCTTAAATCTGAAGTTTCAGTTCGATTGGTTAAGCCATCTGGGCTATAAACAGGACACAGACTGACAAACGAACAGACAGACATCATTTCGAAACCCACTTTTTCGGACTCAGGGGACCTCAAAACAGATAAATCTTCAATAAACTCAAGGTCGAAAATTTTCATGATTGACCTACTATACTTTGTTTTACTTACGTAAAAGAAAGTAAAAGTAAGAATTAAGAAATGAGAGTTTCATATACGCAAAAGTGTCTAATATTCAATTTTATTGATTTTTTTTTCTTTGGCGTATGTTTTTACTGTCATAAAGAACGCATCAACACAAAGAAAAAAATTACCCGACACAATCATAAAATTGAATAGTCGTTTATGAAACTCTCAAGTGTTAATTCCAATTTTTCGACCAAAACTATGGTAGGTATTGCTCTGGTCGATCGTGGGCTGAGTATGAGTAAAATAAACTTTGGAAGACATTGCTAAATAAGCTGTATTGATCAAAATAATAATCAAATTAAAGACCATATAAAAAACCCAGTCTCTGAAAATTAAACGAGTTTCAAAATTGTCAAATTCGACAATTCTATCATATCAAAAATAAAATTTGGACTAAAATATTCCAAAAATTTAGAATTAAAAATTCCAAATTTAAGGATAAGCTCCACCTTGTGGTGGATTAAAAGAGTTCAATGAAAACATGTACTGACGACTGTTTTAATTGAAACAGATTGAAGGTAGCTAACGATGTTAAAACCACTGATGGTTTTACAAATATCGTCCGTGAACATTCTAGAGGCTTACGAAGCAAATAGGATATAAAACAAAGGTAAGTTACGTCCATCCCCACATATGCTACTACTTCAAAGTATTCTGATGTTTTTTTCCACTTTTAGTATTTGCAGGACAGTAAGCTCGTCATTTCTACTCTTCATCATCGGCATCGTCCGATTCGGCAAGCGGCAGACCGTCCGGAAAGTATTGGTTCAGGAACTCAGATGGCACCGGTATATGATCCAGTATTTGAGCATATCCAAAGTACCATATCACTGCAGCAACATGAGCACACGAATTAATAGTTCGTGCACCCTGAATTCACTGAATTCGTGAACTTTCTCCCTCATTTTCATTTTACAGGCCAATCGTGGTAGACTCCTTTGGCTTCAAATATTAAAGTAGGCTTCTACATCTGAATTGTCTACAGTGTACGGAAAGTCGGAAAGAAAGTAACCACCAATTCGCATTTTTAGATGTTCGTGCAATTTTCAAACAAAAATATAATTAAAACACTTAAAATATGAAAGAACAGTTCGACCCTTTCAGTTTGTGAAAATAGAGCGCTGTTTTCGTAAAGAAGTCAGCAAAAAACGGGAATAGCATAAAACATTTCAATTGTGAAGACTGCAAAATAGCCCCATCAAATTATTATTATTTTAACATCAATGTTGAACTATTTGCCACTGAAATCAACTAATACTTAAAATTATTTATGAAGATATGCTAATAAGCGTCTACTCCTCGTTCTCCGTTCATGATAAAAGATCGACTAGTGAATCAGAGTCAGGAACTATTGATTAAATTAAGAATATTAATCTAAAATATTCACATGCATATCTAACACTACCACGATCTAACTGGCCTTTACCTTAATGCTTTAGGTTAGGTTCATCACTTTCCCGAACTTGTGCTTCTCTTTTACCGTTTGTCCAAAAAAGTTGCCCAAGGTTATGCGGCATGTATTAATAAGTAAAAATCAAAATATTTTTGATGCACAAAAACCGAACAATTTTGCGGTAACATTTTTTGATTTTTAATTGCTTTATCTTTATCAGAAACCTATTATTCCACTTTCTGATAATTTAATCGACCAAATATTAGTGATAGATAACGAATGCAGAATGCAAAATAAAAAAATATTGGATACCCTCGTTATTTTTACGATATTATCAGGAGAATGAAACAAAAGTTCGATACATGCTTTGTGTTTCTTGAGATAGTCGTTTGATTAGTCATTTTATACCTTGTACGTGCCAAAAAGTTGTTATTTTTGAGTTTAGGAACATATTGGAGCTAACCAGCACAAATATTTTCGTATTTTAAAAGACTTTTTTTGCTGAAGTGACACAATGTTTTTTCGGCCAAATTCATCGACGATAAGATCGATATAAGTTTCAATAAAAAATAATATGGTTTGCTATTCTTTGAACGATGCACAAACTTTCTCGACTCCCTGTATTAAAATGCCAGAAAACACGTCATATTCTCGACAAGCCATTATCTAAGCTAGATCAAGGTAATACTAATAATACACAATTGATTTAAACTGGCCTCTTCTGTACACAAACACACACACCCGCACCATAAACAAACCAAATATAGATATTAAATATATTTATATTGATCACACCTTCATTTATTTATAAAATAATAATAGGTGATCGTTATGTTGTTTTCCCACACAAATTTTCGCTTAGATATTAACTTTGTGCCCAAACAAATCACCACCTAATTATTAATCGTTTGTTTTTATTTCAATCAACCTTATAACCTTAAATAAAAATACCAAAACCAAAAAATTAAAAATCGACAATATACAGTATACATATATTATAGTTACTAGTACATACCGCGCGCGATCAAGCGATATAATGTGTTACAATAATTGATGAAGTGAAATCTGGATAAGACCTACGCAATGATTTTCTATTTCAAATAAATAAAAATCAGTATAGCTAGCTAGCTAAATGTACGAGTATTTACAATAAAATCATTGCAGCATTTAGAAAGGAAAAACTATACAATAAATATGTGTATACAGTACATCCTATAAGCTATAAAGCAACTTATGTATCATAATAATATTATTATCATCTCACCTATCAGCGTACAATATATGTATATATAACTAGATCAGCATCTTACCTGAAATAGAACAAGAAAAATTTCAAATTATTATTTAGAAATCAAACAAATCATCACCTGAGAAATTTTAGATAAAATATTTTTCTGTCACAGTTTCGTGACTTCATTCACATAAAAAAAAATAAATAAACAATAAAACACACATAATTATGTAGTTTATATATGTACATACATATGTGAAAATACCAAATGGAATAAAATTATGTAATTTTATGAGTTTTTTTTTATGTATTTTAATATTCATGTCATGATGATTATATTTTAATGATTTTTATGTTTTTCTATAATGGAGAGTAAAAAATATTTAAAATTATGATTTAAAACAATAATGAACAGTGACGTAGGCGTTGTTTTACAATATATGTAATAATAAACCTCACCACAGTCGATCTCTGTTGTATACAAATATGTATGTGCATAAGTATGTTTATTAATGGTAATTACATGTTTATGCGCGACACTATATATTGATACGTTTGTAGAGTAATTTGTACTAATCATTTTCATTGTAATATGGTGCCGAATGTGATTGGAAATGAATTAATGTTAGCTATCAAAAATGTTTACAAATTTTAATTCTCTATTTTTAGGTGTTAACTATAATTTTGGTCGGTTATGTAGGTGTTTGGTTGGTCTCTCTATAGGTGATGTATTAAGAGTTATGACTATTTCATAAATCATTTATGGAATATTATAAATGATCCCACGAATTCTAATTTTGGATGACTTGTAGTGTTATGGTAATGACCAATTTTAAGATGTCGTTAAATTGTGCTTCGATCATATATTAAGTTAGTTGAATATTTCCCTAATCTGCAAGATTAGTTTAAATATAGCAAAGCTTGTAGCAGATACATAAAACAAAACCCTCCTACTAGTATAAGGTACAATGGAAAGACACAGCAAAACAAATTACCACATTATTGTCCGGTAAGGTAGTAAGATTTATACATGAACTAAAATGTATTCTAAACGAGCACGCCAAGTTCATTTAAGAAAAAATCGTACCCAAAAATTAAGGCAATTAATGCTTTGAATGGAATTAAAAATGACATAATCCATCCTTTTGTGTCTTTATAGGAACCTCAAAAGACCAAAAATGACAAGTTTTATTTTCTTTTATACAAAGTATGGGAATAGCGAAAATGAACGACTTATGGCTTGAGCAAAACGTTATCTGTCTGTATAATCTTTACAGCCCAAACGGATTAGCAGGCCAATTTGAAAATTTATAATTAAGCTTTCTATATAAAATATCGAGATCCCTAGAATTTTGGTGGAAATTGGCCAATTAAAGTGACATTTTGTCTCATTTTGAGTTATGAACTAGGATGCAGCTATGTATAATCCTAAAATGATTTTTTGACTAAGACTGTGTTCGAAACCCATGATAAATATTATTTAATAATTTTTTTGTAATAATTGTTTGGTTTATCTCCCCGCCTCACATTTTTGTTGCTTCATTTTAATTACAGTAATTTTCGAGAAATGGATAATTGTTTGGACAAAAAATGTCATGAATGGTATATTGATTAAGGTATAACTACGCCAATTAAGTTTAATCGCTACAGTACGTCAATCGCACTAGTAAATCAAATAATGAATTTATTCTGTAGCTGTCAGAAATTATCATAGGAGAATTGACTATCATAATTTGGGTGTGTGCAGTTTTTTCAAATAAATGTCATAAATTAGTACTAAAAATTATTTATCACAGGTTTCCGACACAGTCTAACATTGATTTCTGCATCAAGTATTTAAAGGATCGTTGAGATTTTTATGATAAATTTGTCCAAAAATGTTATATGAATCGCCCTTTTTGGGTTGGGATAAAACCACCGATGTTACGGATTTTCGCAACCGAATGGCTAGGGTATCTTCAACTCTTCAGTGATTTGGTCTTCAGACACTAAATCTTGATTTCATCACTCATCATACCGTTTTCGAAGTAATTCCAGTATCATTTGACTTAGTTTCGAAGCAGCAAACAGGAACCAACGTGTTCCAAACGGGTGTTGACATCGATCTTAACCTCAATTTTTCCTTTTCTTGTTCGAGGATGTATATTTGAAGGACCTGATTGCGAACTGTTGACAATTTGAGAATCTTAATTGAGTTGCCTTGAATTGATTACGTATTTCGATATGTATACTGTTTAGCTTTAAACAGAATCTTCATCGATGATGTCATCAAAAATACCATTGAGGGGGTTTTTTTTTTGAATACCGTACCGTACAACACCGGAATTATAATTAGGTTTCGATATTAGATAAATAATTTACTCTATATTGAAAACTTTGATACTCTATATAGAGTTCAAACACACATATTTTACAAACTCGGTTCTCTGAAATTACGCCAGAAGAATTTGCGCCAGATTTTTTTTTTTTTTTGTAATTTATAGCGGAAACTATTGGGTGTGTGAATTAATTTTTAGACTTTTTTTATAAAAAGAAATGTTTATTAAAAGATAACGATAAAGTATATTTTATCCAATATATTCGCCATCGTTAGCTATGACTTCCTGCCATCTCCTGGGAAGTTTGCGGATTCCTCGTTTGAAGAAGCCTTCAACTTTCCCAGCTATCCAGCCATCGATCCAATTTCACACTTCTCCGGCGTTTCGAAAGCGTACGTCAGCCAGGCCTATTTGCATTGATCGAAACAAATGGTAGTCGGAAGGTGCAAGGTCTGGAGAATGCGCAGGTTGTTCAAGCCGATCCCAACCGAGTTGCTCTACCTTGTTTTGAGCGGTTTTTGCACGATGTGGTTTGACATTGTCATCATGAAACAAAACTTTATAGCTTTTGTTCGCTATTGCTGGCCGTTTTTCGTCTAATGCACGTGCCGAATTATCCAGTTGGTGTCGGTAGCGATCACCTGTAACCGTTTCATTGTAATTTAACAGCTCATAATACTCCACACCTTTCTGGTCCCACCAAATACTCAGCATAACCTTATCACAATGAATATCTCGTTTTGGCTGCGATGGCCCTGCTTGGCCTGGATCGACGTAAGCTGCTGTACGTTTGGGGTTGTCGTAATAGACCCACTTTACATCGCCAGTAACAATTCGATGCAAAAAACTATGTTTTTTGTACTCAGCAAGATTTTTTTTGCATGCTTCAATTCCTGCTCTCAATTGATTTTCGGACAGTTGATGTAGGACCCATCTTCCTACTAGCTTTCGAATCTTGATGATCGGTCAAGATTCGAAAGCTGATCGGTCAATATTTAACTGCATTGCAAGTTCTTTTTGCGTTTGACATGCATTTTCATCCAATAATGATTGTAATTCGGCATCTTCAAACTTTATTGGCTGACCTGGCCGTTCTTTGTTTGTCAAGTCAAAATCACCACTTTGGAATCGATTAAACCAATTGAAACAGCTTGCTCTCGATGGAGCTTGATTACCATAAGTATCAGAAAGCAATCGGTCAGCTTCAGCGGCAGTTTTCTTGGAATCAAAAAAGAAAAGAAGAACCCCTCGAAAAAACAACTTATCACGATCCATTTTAAATCGGTTACAAAAAAATGACGTAATATGAAAAATAACACTTTCTGCTCTGAATTAGATTGACAATTGTGACAGCTACAAAATGCAATTGGAATTGCTTGTCAAACTATACGCAATCTCACGTAGCGACATCTATATGTCGAGTCTAAGAATTAATTCACACACCCAATATATTGGCGACTCCCATCAACTGTAGTCGGCGTTGGTTTCTATGTAAGCAAAGGGGACGAGTATTGTCAAATTCAACTATTTGACAGTTCTGATCCCCCTTGTTGTATGGTTAAATTTTGTTCATATTGTTTTCACCAGATGTCAGCTACTTTGTTGAAAGTCGCGAATACGTCTGAAAAAATATCAGAAAATTATTAGAAATTAGAACAGAATTTTCTAACATTAATCAATTTTGTATGGCGTAAATTCCGAAACATGTGAACAGATAGGTAACAGAAACTAAACAACTTACAACTGAAAATACCTTTAATTTTATAGAATTCAAAATTTAGAGAACTTATACCAATAAGACGGGTGTGAAATTTAAGGCAAAATCATCAAAACGCATATGTTAATAATTTGCTATTATTGTTAATTTTAATATTATTCAACCTCTTGCTGTACATTTTATTGTAAATGAGCTATTGCTCAAAATAGAATGTGTATGCATGAGGTGGAAATTGTTTGAAAAAATTTAATGGCCAAATACAAGAAAACACGTCATCGCATTTTTACCTAAGACACATATATTAAATATTTTTACTAACGATAGATGGAGTTATATACACTAAATTATAAAAATATGCAAAACGTTTTTCTCTGTTACGGCTAATTATTTTATTATACATATTATGTAAATATAACGAAAAACCCAAACAAAGTTGTAAAATGCTTCGTGTTTTTGTCGAATTCACATTTGCTTATTTCTTTTGACTTTCATTAATGTAAGAGAAGAAAACATGAATGAAATATTCAATGGCAATAAAAATTTTACCGGACATGTGCATGTATAAAAAATAATAAATACATACAATAAGTCTCATAAATTTTAAGTTTTTTTACGGACTATTTTGGTTTTGTCTATAATTTGTATATTCATGAAGCCATTCATCTATACTGATTTAGTGAAGTTTTTGGAAAATTCATATTACTCCGCTGCGCCGCAAATTAGAAAAGGAATTGACTATACGGAAATGAAAAATCCTGAATATTAAATTAAAAATTAGGTCCATTTTTTTAGCCATTAGATTTCGTTTTTCATTTTATAGTCCAGTTGAATTAGGGTTTATAAAGAAAATAAATAGGTCAAAAGGATTTTTTAATCGTATTTTTTGACGTAGAAAAAAAAAGAATCCGTTAAGTCCCGATGTCAGATGAATGAAGAAAGAGTCGAATAAAGCGGGTTTCACTCCCTTGGCCATTTCTTATCCGATTTTGATGAAATTCAGCATGCTCGATGGACACGGGATTCTAAAATGATTTTTAGATAAAGTTCTGGAATATAGCCTATTAGAAAGGAACCTGGCCATTTCTTATCCTATTTTGTACAAACTTCAAATTTGTTAAATTTCCTCACAGCTCTAAAAGCAACGATATATACTCATTTTTATTTTTGTTCAAATAAAAATTCATTTATTCATTTATGCTCACAGAAATATGTAAAATTTATATAAATTCTATAACTAAACAAATAATTTAAAATGAATAATAACAATAATTAAATGTATGTAATGCATAATATTTAATTAAAGACGTTGCTAAAATCCGTTTCTGGATTATCTGGAAAGTCTCTTAAGGGCATACTTCTTTGAAGACGACCATCTATGATTTCTTTGAGTAGGCAGTTAAAGTAGAAACTCAGAAGTTTTTGCACCATATTTTAATAAAAAAAAATCTGAATTCCGGGCTATTCGTAAAGAAATAAGTCTTTTTGGCGTCCAAATGATAACATAACAGTAATCTCGATTTGAAATTTCTAGTTGTCCTTGTATTTGGCAATAATAAGGATGTTTTTCTTTAATTGTCACTTTGCCGGTATTCGTCATATACAACGGATTTTATTATTTTTGATTTCGCAGCCTCTAGTGGATGCACGCCTTTGGCATTAAAGGGACATTTTACTTCAATTATTCCATCATGCCCAATCAATCCATCAGGAGTCGCGGCAAGACATGGATATTTTTGATAAATGAATACACCGCATTTCGCTACTTCTACATTATTTTCTTTCGAAAATTGCTCTATCGCATTTTTTTCATTTTGCAAATAGCAGAAGTATATAAGATATTTGAAACCTTATTTTTCAGAAATTTGATGTTTTTGTTGCGGCATATTTCTCCAAATTTTGAAGCAGTTAAACGACTCATTCGCACTTGAAACCATTTCGCTTCATTGGACTGTAAGTGGTTTATTGTTGATCATGGTTTATAGTTGATCTTTCAATTCTATCATGCAAAAAAGAAAACCTTTCCTTGCGTTTTCGTGGGTAGTTTGGCCTCTTCATTTTTCTGATTGACAAGTCGAAAATGTTGTGAATGCCATTATTATTAATATATTGTGTCTATAAAAAGCCGAAAGAATCTTATTGATTTAATACAGACAACTAAACTTCTCTTTCTAAATTCAATTGGTTTGTTAGCAAAACGCCCACTGTAATAAGTCAGGTTTATGTGTTTAATTATTATTAGAATTTTCAGAAAATATAATTACCGTATTCATTTTTAATTTTTATCGTGTTCCTTATGCAAAGAAATCGGACACATATATTTTAAGCGTTTTAATCTTCAGTTGTCTTATTATGCGGCATTGAAGGTTTTGCATTTCAATTTTTTTTAGTTTTAGTAGTCACAGACAACAAATGGAGATCCCTACTAAATCTCGCATTACAAAATATATATTGCCTTACATAATCTTGTTTTTAAGAAAAATCGCAAACAAAGTCTCGCATTATAAAATGTCGCATTTACAAAATCTCGCAATACAAAATCTTCCAATATAGAATCTTGCGTATATAGTAAAATAGTTTGCAATATAATTCTTAGAGATCGGTAATTAGGTTAAATGCACAAAATTTATTAAAAACGATTTTACAAACTATTTCAATATAATACATTATGTATGTATGAGATAAAGAACATAACATAATTTCACTTAGTTTAATTTAGGGTATTAAAAATTTGCATTGCTAATTTTACTTATAATAATCTAGAATAAATTTAGCAAATCGCAATTCACAAGTCGAAAAATATAATAACTAGACCGGTTTGACCAAGAAAATTTTAATTTCAAATTTAATTTACTTTTCGACATTTCTGTAATATATTTTTTCGATATACATGTAACAATTACAGTTTTTTAATTCAACCAAACACGCTGGCCGAACTAGGCCGTATACATCCACAAAGATATATTTACTAGCAAGTTTGAACCCCCTTCCAAATGGTGGTATATTTATTTAGCTGAAACTCCTACTCTAACGGACCAACGGCCAAACCACATTTGTAGGGCGTTGGCCACATTATCTCTCATTATAAAATCTGTTTTACAGTCTTTTTCACAAAATCTCGCAATATAAAATCTTGCGCATTACAAAATTTCGCACTACAAAATCTCGCATTACAAAATTTGCATAAACTTTTTCTCGTAAATATATGAAATAGAGTGATTCCATTTACTTAGACAAAACTCCTAATTGATTAATTTAGTATTTCTAAGGCCCTTCTAAAATAGTGTTAGCTATAGCGCGTGACCAGTAAAACTAAAAAAATTAAAATGGAAAAGCAGTTCCACCTTCAATGGCCTATAACAGAATAACGGAAGTCCAGTCCATCAATCTCTTAATCGAACGATCTCAAATTGCACAAAAATTATAAAAACACAATAAAACACCGAAACATATAATTTTTCACTTTCCAAAAATTTTTCTTAAACGATCTAATTTTTTTTGTATGGCTCGACTCTTTTACGAAAAATGTAGATTTAATGTTTTTTGTTGTTGTAAATACAATAAAATTAATAAATATAAAAACTATGTGTTAGAAGAGTAAAATAATAGTATGTAGTTGAAGTGGGCAAGAAGAGTAAAACAACAAATATATTGGACAGACCAAAAAATGATTAACTAAGCAAATATTGATTTTTAGTTTTTACTACTACATATAAAAAATAAACTGCCATCTAGTAACAGTTTAAAGAACTAAATAAAAGGAGATGAGGTAAAATTTTTTCTTAGACGCAATTGTCATTAATAATCAAAATAAACGATTTTATTAATTTTTTGCAATTTTTTCGATTAATAATTAAAAATTCGAAAAAAGCCATCACGAATAAATTCAGTTTTATCTCCTGCGCATTTTGGTATAAAAAAATCTTAGTTTCTTGGGCTGGTGTTTGAGAAAAGGTATATTTTCGTTGCCTAATTTGGCTAAAACTGATCATAATTAAAATAAAATAGCAGAAAAACTAAGCGGAAAATTCGGAAAAGCCACCGTGATTAACTAGATAAAACCTCAAAGAATATTTTAATACATGGTTTGCGCTGATAGGATCAGTAATTCTCTAGAAAAGGTACACTTTCTTCAAGCATTTTTTGCATTTTTCGTGTATTGGGCCCTTAAGAGGTTTTTCTGCCTAATGGAAGCAGCTTGATTATTTTTTTTTTGTTTTTTTCTTGTTCCGATTACTCTATTGTTATGTGTGCTTTTCCTTTTAATACTAAATTATTGTTAAAGCAATAAATTAATCAAATAAATCAAATCAAATTATACACAAACAAGATTAAAAATTAATTTTGAAATTAACTGTGCTATTAATTTGAACAGCCTATTTGTAAAATTAAAAGTTTAATTAGTTTTCTTTAATATTCCTTTTATAAATTAAGTAGTTTTTTAGTTAATTAGGAATTTGCAATAAAATCACCGAGTGTCCTATTATTTTGAACACCACAATCATGCAACATATTTTTAATACTAAAAATTCAAAAGATATTTTAATTGGCACAGAGAATTGAATTTTAATATTTTCGACTACAGCTATAGAAGAGAGGGAGATATTGGGCCAGGCCTTTCAAGAAGTTACAAGTGAATGAAGCTTTTCATAATCAATGTTGAAAATGTAGCATCATTTTATTGTTTAGCATTTTTAAAAATTTAGTGATTTGATTAACATTTTCAAGTATTGATAACCTTGACAAAAATTAAAAATTTTTGCTTTTCTTATTGTTTTTCAGTGGGTTTAGCTCTTTTCTCGATAATTTTAAATTTGATGGGTCAGAATATTTGTTATTGTGTTGTATCAAAGTTTCTTATAATCTTAGTCAATAGATTAAATGCAAGCAGCTGAAAAGTCTCAATAGAGACAAACTATACAGAAGCTAGCATTGGAAATTATCTATATCATCTGGCATATTCACTGGATTTTTCACGTAACGAGGCGTCTTGCAAGGAATATTATTACAAGCTAACTGGCTACCAATAAGATGAAAAATCTGGAGGCCCAGATTTATTGGTTCCGATGTTAATTTTCGAATGCAATTGTTTGCATGTAGTAGGCAAAGGAAGAAAAAAAGAATCTATTATATATGGTATTATGACACTGGCTTTTTTCCGACTTTTTCAGCTGCTGAAAAATGCAAATGAAGTGAGAGAAATAATATGTATACAAAATATTCATTAGAGTGAGTGTGTACAGTATAATAGAAATGTATATGTCAAAAATTAAGCTATAGTTATTTATGGTACTAGTGAGCAAAACGAGATATTATCCATGAGGGATAAGTTTGTCCCACGAGGCGATAGCCGAGTGGGATATTATCCCGAGTGGATAATATCTCTTTGCTCACGAGTGGCATACAACGTTTTATCCAGTTTTGTTGAAATAAATGTAAATAATCGTAAATTAATAAGAAATAGTTCCATTTTGTGTTTTCACACTGTAGCATTGAATTTTGAAATACATTTCATCAAAGTGACCGTTCTTTAAATTTATGTGACGTGTTTCTTTGACGTATATTACGAAATCTACGAATAATTTTCCAATGACTACTCAATATTTTGTTATACAAAATATAACTCACGTTGCCCTTAGCAGCGTGGGTTATACAATAACAATAGGTTATTTTACATTTTCTTTATTTGAAATCAGTCTAGTTATCGGGCTATTACCCTCCCAACAAAAAAATGTATACGTCAAATACGTAACATAAAAGTTACGTTTACGTACATTTTTTTAATGCTACAGCACTGCCTCTCGCGAGTATGGTAAAAAAAGGCAGCCATATTTAAATATACGTACAAAAATGACAACCATTTTTGTTTTTCTCGCTGTAGTACGTAATAAATTTAATTATGGAACACCGTCATATTTTGATGCCGCTGATATTCTTACAAATTTTTAATATTTTAAGTGGGTGTTTATAGTCAATTTTTGTAGTTTTGATAATAGATTTTTTAATATTAATAATTGATTAAGTATTGTATTAGTAATTAAATAGTTTTACTATTGTGCTTTATTATATTTAGTTAGCGTATTAAATAAATTGGTAATAGTGGTTCAAAAGTATATTATAGTATATTATAAAATTAAAACTATGTTTATTTTAGATTATTATTTTTTAAATATATAAATAAAATATAAGTTATAACCTAATCATGTTTGCCTTTTAATTTAAAAAAAATAATTTTTGAATGTGTAGGCTACTGTTCATTTATATCAACGCTTGGGTGAAACAGAATTGAACTGTTTTGCTGTAACTTTTACGAATCGCAAATGAGTTCAAATATGTTACATAATTTCTATTTGTAAAAGTTACACAGAAACTGTTCATTTATGTTACACCTAAGCGAATAAAAAATGTCACATTTATTTGTTTCATTTCTCTTGTGACAAATGTTTCGTTTATGTATCACTTCTATTACACAAATACGTTACTTTTACGAAGAGTTTAGTATTAGGAAGCCTTCGTAAATGTTACGTTTATGTTACGCTATGTTTGAAGGGTATACATCAAAATTGGATAAAATTATTTTTTCTAGCAGTAAAGTGAGCAATTCTAGCAGAAAATAATGAATTGTTCTTATTTTTTTGACGTTTCTACTTTTTTTTAAGCATCGACGGTATTTTATTTGTCGTAATGCCTTCATTAGAAATGATTGTCGCAGCAAATATTAGTTTATTGAATGTTTCGGCATATTTGTACAATAAAATATTAAATAAAAATAAATCAAAAAAAAAAAAATATTCTGCAAAGTGGCTGCTTCAGAGGGAATCTGAAGGATTTGGCCAAAAATTATTAAAAGATATCCAAAGTGAAGAGATCAAGTTGTATCGGCAAATTTTGAGAATGACACCAGTACAATTTGGAGAAATTTTAGAAATGATTCATTCTGATATTACCAAACAAAATCATTGTTTTTCCCCCTTATTAGTATAACTGGAATGGCTGAGGTTCCATATAAACTCTGAATTTTTTCTATTAGAAATTTTATGTTTAGAGCATTCCAATTATGTATTTTAAATTAATTTTTCAACGCAGAAACAAAATCCATAATATATTTTCCAGCGTAATTATTTGACGTTTATAAAATAGTGTTGTCTTTTTCTTTACGTCTGTTTCTGTCCACGCATTGCTTCTTTTATTGCACTTTTTTCTAGCCAATGTCATAATACCATAATAGCGGTTGTTTGTGTGTGATTTATTCTAGCGACTCTAGAATAAAAAGTACTGAACCGATTAAAGTAGGGTTGGTGGCAATCGACTCCTTACGCTTGCCCCATTCCGTCAATACTAAACTCGAAAAAATTGGCCACAAAATTTTTTTCAAATTTTTTTTGGGTAAAATTAACAAAAATTTTTCATTTTCTTTAGTTTGACGACTTTTTTATAGTGAGCCGATTTTTTTTAGTGTGGTGAATTTTTTTTAGTGACGACTTTTTTAAGTGAGACAACTTTTAATAGTTTGATGACTTTAAAAGGTAGAAAGATAGTTTCCATAGCAAATTTGTCATTCGTGACGTCTTTTTTAATACTTTTACTAAAGTGGTGTTAACATGACAATAAAATGTTTTACCGATGCAATGCGCGAATAGTAAGTTCGTTTCGCTGGTTTCATTTTGCCCCATATCGTTCAAACCTCCCGTTGGAGCAAAATATCGTGCAAGCCTCCTGTTGGAGAAAACTTTCATTCGGATTGCTTTCGTAACTTAGAAGTGCGGTCAAGTTTGGCATTACTACGTTTAAAAGGTACTGAAATAGTTTCCATAGCAAATTTATCGTTCGTGACTATATTATTATTCCTGATTGAACTCTTTCTCATATCCTTTTTTGGTGACAACTGTTTTGCTGAATTTACTGAAGTGCTGTTAACATGACAACATAATTTTTATCCATGCAATGTGTGAATAAGATTTCTTTTCTCTCAGTGCTCCGTCAGAATTCGATTTGAAAGGTTGCATATTTTAATTCGTCTTTAAATAGCTGATCTGTTTGACTGGCAAACCAAGACCGGCCGTGGATTTTATTACGAGCCAAATCATTCAAACCTCCCGTTGGAGCAAAACATCATTCGGATTGCTTGCGAAGTGCGGTCAACATTGACATTGGGATATTTGAAAGGAACCCAAATAGTTTCCATAGCAAAATTTTAGACTAAAATATATAAAAGAATAATTCAATTTAAGGTGACATTAGCTATATTTGGTTCTCGGGTCGGTAAAATTTTTATCTACAATGGAGAAAAGTAAAGGATCAAAGCAAGCTGAGCAGGGTCGTCTAGAAAATCATGCAAAGAAAATGAGAAAATTAAGGCGAAATGAAAGTGTGGAACAGGCTACAACACGCCGTGAAGCAAATAGCAGAAGAATGGTTTCACAAAGAGAAGAGGAAACAGACCAGCACTGTACTACGCGGCGAGAACTTGATCGAAACCGAGCAGACACTAGAAGAAAACCAAAAGGAAATTATTTGGCCATTCTAATTGCGATAGAGACGACAATTCTAGAGGAATTCAAATGTGAATTAATGGACCAGACATGCGTCACCTGTGCAGCCAAGTTTTTTAAACTGGAACGAAATACGCATAATTTTTACACCTAGTGCTGCCATAATGGAAAAGTCGCCTTGCCTGAGCTGGGCCTAGTGCCAGATCTATTTCAAAATTTGCTTTCAACCGATACAGCAGAGGCTCTAAACTTCAAAGAATATCCAAAGTTATAATAGTTTACCGGGTTTTACCTCAATGGTTGTAAAAGTAGAAATGCTTCCTGGCAACGGCCCTTATTGTTATCGCATTCACAGACAGATGTATCATGCTGTTAGTTCACTCCATCCTATTGACAAGGATTCCAAGAATAAATAAAAAATAATAATAAATAAATATGGCTGAAGTTGAAACAGAAGAAGCCGAAAAAGCTGAAGCAGAAGGGAGAGAAGCCCGAGGGGTCCGTATGTATTTTAAAAGCGACGCAAGCAAGGACCAAAGACGTTACAATGCACCCACTAGGAATGGTTACTCGGACATCGCAGCAGTTTTCGTTGGAGACAATGGTGAACCTCCTCAATATCGTGATATTTGCATATATCTCAAGACAGAGACAATAAAACGTATAAGTGTGCTCAGCCAGAACAGCGACCCAATGAGCTTTCCACTTCTTTTTCCAAATGGTGAAACAGGGTGGACCATAAATATGGAACATGGAGGAGCGAGAACAAATATAAGGTATAAGGTGACGGCTCTGCAATTTTACGCCTATAGTTAATAAAAATTGAAACCTAAGATATTTGAAACTGAATTCAGCCAGCGATTTTACCAATTTTCAGATTATTCGTGATGGCTTTAGCTTGCTCCATAGCAGTGGCAAATTGTTTCAGCAATATGTGATGAATGCCTACTGCAACGTTGAAGCAACGAGACTTCAATTACTTCGGTCTAAAAAGACCAAAGTATTGAAATCCTGTCAAAAATGACGAAAAATTTGGTTGGTCCAAAACCACTTTTCTCGACGTTTTGAAAGTCCCGGAGTCTGAAAAAGCAAAAAAAAAAAAAAATGTCCGTCCGTCTGTCTGGATGTCTGGAACTGGACCCATGGTATCTCGAGAACGGCTTGTCCGATTTGGATTTTTTTTTCGCCAATCTGTTTCTATGGTCAAGGCGGAGATTTGAAAAGCTTTTGGAGACTGTACGTCAAGGGGGTGGGGTACCTGCCATACGAATTGACCCAAAATAACTGCTTTTATAAATATTTACGATTTTTTTATATTATGCTGGTTTGATTATTGAATTGGGCATAGAATTTGGAGTTGATTTGAAGGTTAAGTTAGGGGTCAATTTGCGCGTTGAGTTGAAGTTGAGTTGGAGTTGAGTTGGGGTTGGATTTGGATGTGGTGAATAGTAAACAAATTTTTTATATGATGGAACTTGCCTATTTATCAACCGATTACGATGAAATTCGACATTTGTATTGGAAATGGGATTCTAAAATGATTTATGGATGAAGTTCTGGGATTTTAAAACGATTTCTGGATGAAGTTCTGGAATATGGCCAAGTATGATGGAACTTGCCCATTTCTCAACCGATTACGATGAAATTCGACATTTGTGTTGGAAATGGGATTCTAAAACGATTTACGGATGAAGTTCTGGGATTTTAAAACGATTTCTGGATGAAGTTCTGGAATATGGCCAAGTATGATGGAACTTGTCTATTTATCAATCGATTATTATGAAATTTAATATGTGTGTTAGAAATGGGATTCTAAAATGAATTTTGGATGAAGTTCTGGAATATGGCCAAGTATGATGGAACTTGCCTGTTTATCAACCGATTATTATGAAATTTAATATGTGTGTTAGAAATGGGATTCTAAAATGAGTTTTGGATGAAATTCTGGAATATGGCCAAGTAGGATGGAACTTGCGCATTTCTCAACCAATTACGATGAAATTCGACATTTTTATTGGAAATGGGATTCTAAAATGATTTATGGATGAAGTTCTGGGATTTTAAAACGATTTCTGGATGAAGTTCTGGAATATATGACTAAGTATGATGGAACTTGTCTATTTATCAACCGATTACGATGAAATTCGACATTTGTATTAGAAATGGGATTCTAAAATGAGTTTTGGATGAAGTTCTGGGATTTTAAAACGATTTCTGGATGAAGTTCTGGAATATAGCCAAGTATGATGGAACTTGCCTGTTTATCAACCGATTATTATGAAATTTAATATGTGTGTTAGAAATGGGATCCTAAAATGAGTTTTGGATGAAGTTCTGGAATATGGCCAAGTAGGATGGAACTTGCCCATTTCTCAACTGATTGCGATGAAATTCGACATTTGTATTGGAAATGGGATTTTAAAACGATTTCTGGATGAGGTTCTGGAATATGGCTAAGTATGATGGAACTTGCTCATTTCTCAACCGATTATAATGAAATTCGACATGTGTATTGGAAATGGGAGTCTGAAGTGAGGTTTGGGCGATGTTCAGGAATATGGCCAAGTATGATGGAACTTGGCTATTTCTTAACCGATTATAATGAAATTTGATATGTGCGTTGGAAATGGCAATATTTGATATGTGTGGAATATGGCCAAGTAGGATGGAACTTGACTATGCCTTAACCGCGGGTATCATTGTGTTAGACATGTGCGTTGTAAATGGGATTCTAAAATGAGTTTTCGGATAAATTTCTGGAATATGGTCAGTTAAATGGTTAGAAGTATCAGTATAATTTGTTATACTACTTTCGGTATAAAGTTCTAGAATACGATTTTTCGTTTTAAATTGGATGCCTGTACCCATGTTGAAGCTTTTGACCTGTTTGGCTGTTGTTGTATAAGTAAATATATATTGGTTAAAATAGAAATCAATAATGTCAAAACAGTCACACCAACTTTATGATATTATTGAAGATACCAAAGACCGAAGTTCTGATCACCTCGTGAGGTTTCAGCCCTTTATATTTTATTCATTCAAATCAAAGCTTACTCGGAGTGGATCTATATCAAGGGGTGTTGGATGACATTGAAACAAGAGCAGTGGACGAAAATGTTAAGCCAGAGAATTTGGTCATCATCGTTCAATGGTGGTCCTAGAGCTCAGTAACAACGGTACCAAGACTCAATGACCATAGTGAGGAAGTTTGGTAAACCAGATTTGTTCATCACGATTACTTGCAACCGACTATGGGATGAAATTACCAAACGCATCGAAGCATATCAACTAGCAAAAAAACGGCCAGATGTCGTCCCACGAGTCTTTAACATGAAACTTCAGGAGTTGCTGAAAGACCTTACTGTAAGGCACGTTTTAGGTGTCCTCACTGCCTACATGTATAGTCTTGAGTTCCAAAAGTGTGGACTTACTCATGCCCAGATACTGTTGACACTATGGTAACATAACATAAGATTTGAGATAAGGAAGTCATTGACAAAGTCGTTTCTGCCGAGTTTCCATTAGAAAATGGTGTCTCTTTGAAATTGTAAAAAGAAACATGGTACACGAAAATGTTCAAAAGGATTCCCTAAAGATTTTGCAGTAGAAACTCAAGAAAATACCAATGGATACATGCGAGTGAATTTTTTCCTAACTTTTCCTAAAAAATTACAACAACAATGTTATGCATTAGTAGTGGTGAAAAAAGAAGTCATTTAGGCGAAACTCGATTTAAAATATTTACAAAAAAAACAAAAGCGATAACTAAACATTTTATTAACAACTTGATTCTTCATAAAACACAAAAATTGCGCAGTAATTAAAATTATATAAAATTAGAAAATATTGGCTAACATAAATAAAATAATGTAAACATATTGCAGAGCAGCGTCCCAAATTAATACTAACTACTTTCTAAGCGTTTAGCATCAACTTCAGTGGTATGGCTCGAATTCTTAGATCAATAGGAACATTTGTGCAAGATTTCAGAAATATCTAATGGGTCTCACAGGGTGTCCATGGCGATTGAAAATTATAAAAAATTTAATTGGGCCATAGAAGCATTCCTAAGCAATACTAACTACTTTCTAAGCGTTTAGCATCAACTTCAGTGGTATGGCTCGAATTCTAAGATCAATAGGAACATTTGTGCAAGATTTCAGAAATATCTAATGGGTCTCACAGGGTGTCCATGGCGATTGAAAATTATAAAAAATTTAATTGGGCCATAGAAGCATTCCTAAGCAATACTAACTACTTTCTAAGCGTTTAGCATCAACTTCGGTGGTATGGCTCGAATTCTAAGATCAATAGGAACATTTGTGCAAGATTTCAGAAATATCTAATGGGTCTCACAGGGTGTCCATGTCGATTGAAAATTATAAAAAAATTAATTGGGCCATAGAAGCATTCCTAAGCAATACTAACTACTTTCTAAGCGTTTAGCATCAACTTCGGTGGTATGGCTCGAATTCTAAGATCAATAGGAACATTTGTGCAAGATTTCAGAAATATCTAATGGGTCTCACAGGGTGTCCATGGCGATTGAAAATTATAAAAAAATTAATTGGGCCATAGAAGCATTCCTAAGCAATACTAACTACTTTCTAAGCGTTTAGCATCAACTTCAGTGGTATGGCTCGAATTCTTAGATCAATAGGAACATTTGTGCAAGATTTCAGAAATATCTAATGGGTCTCACAGGGTGTCCATGGCGATTGAAAATTATAAAAAATTTAATTGGGCCATAGAAGCATTCCTAAGCAATACTAACTACTTTCTAAGCGTTTAGCATCAACTTCAGTGGTATGGCTCGAATTCTTAGATCAATAGGAACATTTGTGCAAGATTTCAGAAATATCTAATGGGTCTCACAGGGTGTCCATGGCGATTGAAAATTATAAAAAAATTAATTGGGCCATAGAAGCATTCCTAAGCAATACTAACTACTTTCTAAGCGTTTAGCATCAACTTCGGTGGTATGGCTCGAATTCTTAGATCAATAGGAACATTTGTGCAAGATTTCAGAAATATCTAATGGGTCTCACAGGGTGTCCATGGCGATTGAAAATTATAAAAAATTTAATTGGGCCATAGAAGCATTCCTAAGCAATACTAACTACTTTCTAAGCGTTTAGCATCAACTTCAGTGGTATGGCTCGAATTCTTAGATCAATAGGAACATTTGTGCAAGATTTCAGAAATATCTAATGGGTCTCACAGGGTGTCCATGGCGATTGAAAATTATAAAAAAATTAATTGGGCCATAGAAGCATTCCTAAGCAATACTAACTACTTTCTAAGCGTTTAGCATCAACTTCGGTGGTATGGCTCGAATTCTAAGATCAATAGGAACATTTGTGCAAGATTTCAGAAATATCTAATGGGTCTCACAGGGTGTCCATGGCGATTGAAAATTATAAAAAATTTAATTGGGCCATAGAAGCATTCCTAAGCAATACTAACTACTTTCTAAGCGTTTAGCATCAACTTCAGTGGTATGGCTCGAATTCTTAGATCAATAGGAACATTTGTGCAAGATTTCAGAAATATCTAATGGGTCTCACAGGGTGTCCATGGCGATTGAAAATTATAAAAAATTTAATTGGGCCATAGAAGCATTCCTAAGCAATACTAACTACTTTCTAAGCGTTTAGCATCAACTTCGGTGGTATGGCTCGAATTCTAAGATCAATAGGAACATTTGTGCAAGATTTCAGAAATATCTAATGGGTCTCACAGGGTGTCCATGGCGATTGAAAATTATAAAAAAATTAATTGGGCCATAGAAGCATTCCTAAGCAATACTAACTACTTTCTAAGCGTTTAGCATCAACTTCGGTGGTATGGCTCGAATTCTAAGATCAATAGGAACATTTATGCAAGATTTCAGAAATATCTAATGGGTCTCACAGGGTGTCCATGGCGATTGAAAATTATAAAAAATTTAATTGGGCCATAGAAGCATTCCTAAGCAATACTAACTACTTTCTAAGCGTTTAGCATCAACTTCGGTGGTATGGCTCGAATTCTAAGATCAATAGGAACATTTGTGCAAGATTTCAGAAATATCTAATGGGTCTCACAGGGTGTCCATGGCGATTGAAAATTATAAAAAAATTAATTGGGCCATAGAAGCATTCCTAAGCAATACTAACTACTTTCTAAGCGTTTAGCATCAACTTCAGTGGTATGGCTCGAATTCTTAGATCAATAGGAACATTTGTGCAAGATTTCAGAAATATCTAATGGGTCTCACAGGGTGTCCATGGCGATTGAAAATTATAAAAAATTTAATTGGGCCATAGAAGCATTCCTAAGCAATACTAACTACTTTCTAAGCGTTTAGCATCAACTTCAGTGGTATGGCTCGAATTCTTAGATCAATAGGAACATTTGTGCAAGATTTCAGAAATATCTAATGGGTCTCACAGGGTGTCCATGGCGATTGAAAATTATAAAAAATTTAATTGGGCCATAGAAGCATTCCTAAGCAATACTAACTACTTTCTAAGCGTTTAGCATCAACTTCGGTGGTATGGCTCGAATTCTAAGATCAATAGGAACATTTGTGCAAGATTTCAGAAATATCTAATGGGTCTCACAGGGTGTCCATGGCGATTGAAAATTATAAAAAAATTAATTGGGCCATAGAAGCATTCCTAAGCAATACTAACTACTTTCTAAGCGTTTAGCATCAACTTCGGTGGTATGGCTCGAATTCTAAGATCAATAGGAACATTTATGCAAGATTTCAGAAATATCTAATGGGTCTCACAGGGTGTCCATGGCGATTGAAAATTATAAAAAATTTAATTGGGCCATAGAAGCATTCCTAAGCAATACTAACTACTTTCTAAGCGTTTAGCATCAACTTCGGTGGTATGGCTCGAATTCTAAGATCAATAGGAACATTTGTGCAAGATTTCAGAAATATCTAATGGGTCTCACAGGGTGTCCATGGCGATTGAAAATTATAAAAAAATTAATTGGGCCATAGAAGCATTCCTAAGCAATACTAACTACTTTCTAAGCGTTTAGCATCAACTTCAGTGGTATGGCTCGAATTCTTAGATCAATAGGAACATTTGTGCAAGATTTCAGAAATATCTAATGGGTCTCACAGGGTGTCCATGGCGATTGAAAATTATAAAAAATTTAATTGGGCCATAGAAGCATTCCTAAGCAATACTAACTACTTTCTAAGCGTTTAGCATCAACTTCAGTGGTATGGCTCGAATTCTTAGATCAATAGGAACATTTGTGCAAGATTTCAGAAATATCTAATGGGTCTCACAGGGTGTCCATGGCGATTGAAAATTATAAAAAAATTAATTGGGCCATAGAAGCATTCCTAAGCAATACTAACTACTTTCTAAGCGTTTAGCATCAACTTCGGTGGTATGGCTCGAATTCTTAGATCAATAGGAACATTTGTGCAAGATTTCAGAAATATCTAATGGGTCTCACAGGGTGTCCATGGCGATTGAAAATTATAAAAAATTTAATTGGGCCATAGAAGCATTCCTAAGCAATACTAACTACTTTCTAAGCGTTTAGCATCAACTTCAGTGGTATGGCTCGAATTCTTAGATCAATAGGAACATTTGTGCAAGATTTCAGAAATATCTAATGGGTCTCACAGGGTGTCCATGGCGATTGAAAATTATAAAAAAATTAATTGGGCCATAGAAGCATTCCTAAGCAATACTAACTACTTTCTAAGCGTTTAGCATCAACTTCGGTGGTATGGCTCGAATTCTAAGATCAATAGGAACATTTGTGCAAGATTTCAGAAATATCTAATGGGTCTCACAGGGTGTCCATGGCGATTGAAAATTATAAAAAATTTAATTGGGCCATAGAAGCATTCCTAAGCAATACTAACTACTTTCTAAGCGTTTAGCATCAACTTCAGTGGTATGGCTCGAATTCTTAGATCAATAGGAACATTTGTGCAAGATTTCAGAAATATCTAATGGGTCTCACAGGGTGTCCATGGCGATTGAAAATTATAAAAAATTTAATTGGGCCATAGAAGCATTCCTAAGCAATACTAACTACTTTCTAAGCGTTTAGCATCAACTTCGGTGGTATGGCTCGAATTCTAAGATCAATAGGAACATTTGTGCAAGATTTCAGAAATATCTAATGGGTCTCACAGGGTGTCCATGGCGATTGAAAATTATAAAAAATTTAATTGGGCCATAGAAGCATTCCTAAGCAATACTAACTACTTTCTAACCATTTAGCATCAACTTCAGAGTTAAGGTTGCATCCTTGTTAATTCTGATATTTATCGGCACATATTTATCATTGAAAATAAATATTTTAACTTTATAATGAAACTTTCATATTTTTTTATGTTTACTTCCTGCTTCAAATAATTCCTACTTAACTTCGTATAGTTAAAAGATAAATTTAAAAATTTTAATTTTTTGGTATCGTCATTTGGCTTTATTTAATTATTGTGAATTTTTGCGAATTGTATTAACAGTTTTTTTTAAAACTATTTAGTGTCATTGAAATAACCAGTTTTTTTGAGAACTTCCGAAATTTATTTTTCCACGAAAAACATAATTTTCTTTTGTTGGTTTTTGTTTTGTATTTAGCTCTTTCTTCATTTTAACGCATATTTTTTGTGTTTTATCGTTATTTTTAGGTACTTTTGACTTTTTCAGCCGTAATTTTCCGTTATTGGTTCATTCTCTATAACTAACGTTTATTATAATTTTTCGACCTTTTCATTCCGTTATTTGGATTAAATTTTGTCCTAGTTTGGTGTTATTTTATTTGTGTATTGCCTGCATTACGGTGGAAGTACACCTGTATTTTTTTTGAAGTTTATTTTATTGTTTTATAAGTTTTTTAAAATGAAGCCTAAACTCAATGTAGTTCATAAACGGAAAGCAATTAGACCGCAGGCTTACAAAAAACTAAGTAAATTAAATGAATTTACTTTGATTGATGCCCTTAATACTGTTGCTAAAAGTAGTTTAGGTAAAATTCAAATACCGCGAAGTAGGGATCCTTTACTTCAAAATATTTGTTCTCATCTGGGTATAAAATATTCCGATGCTAACAGACGAAAAATTTATAACTTGTGGTATCTTAAAATAAAAAACAGACCGAACATTGAAGAAAGTCACACAGTTATCTGCAAAATACCTTTTGAAGAGGTTCGGATCACCCTGTGCCTGCGGGTGTAGGGAGTAAGCATGTGCGTCCCAGCCGTCGAGATCAAGCAAACGCAATGTCCCGGTAGTAGAAACATTTAATGAAATATTTTTCAATAGCCTGTTAGGAAGTAGTTGTTCAATAAACGATTAGAAAGTAGTTAGTATTGCTTAGGAATGCTTCTATGGCCCAATTAAATTTTTTATAATTTTCAATCGCCATGGACACCCTGTGAGACCCATTAGATATTTCTGAAATCTTGCACAAATGTTCCTATTGATCTAAGAATTCGAGCCATACCACTGAAGTTGATGCTAAACGCTTAGAAAGTAGTTAGTATTGCTTAGGAATGCTTCTATGGCCCAATTAATTTTTTTATAATTTTCAATCGCCATGGACACCCTGTGAGACCCATTAGATATTTCTGAAATCTTGCACAAATGTTCCTATTGATCTTAGAATTCGAGCCATACCACCGAAGTTGATGCTAAACGCTTAGAAAGTAGTTAGTATTGCTTAGGAATGCTTCTATGGCCCAATTAAATTTTTTATAATTTTCAATCGCCATGGACACCCTGTGAGACCCATTAGATATTTCTGAAATCTTGCACAAATGTTCCTATTGATCTAAGAATTCGAGCCATACCACTGAAGTTGATGCTAAACGCTTAGAAAGTAGTTAGTATTGCTTAGGAATGCTTCTATGGCCCAATTAAATTTTTTATAATTTTCAATCGCCATGGACACCCTGTGAGACCCATTAGATATTTCTGAAATCTTGCACAAATGTTCCTATTGATCTAAGAATTCGAGCCATACCACTGAAGTTGATGCTAAACGCTTAGAAAGTAGTTAGTATTGCTTAGGAATGCTTCTATGGCCCAATTAATTTTTTATAATTTTCAATCGCCATGGACACCCTGTGAGACCCATTAGATATTTCTGAAATCTTGCACAAATGTTCCTATTGATCTTAGAATTCGAGCCATACCACCGAAGTTGATGCTAAACGCTTAGAAAGTAGTTAGTATTGCTTAGGAATGCTTCTATGGCCCAATTAAATTTTTTATAATTTTCAATCGCCATGGACACCCTGTGAGACCCATTAGATATTTCTGAAATCTTGCACAAATGTTCCTATTGATCTAAGAATTCGAGCCATACCACTGAAGTTGATGCTAAACGCTTAGAAAGTAGTTAGTATTGCTTAGGAATGCTTCTATGGCCCAATTAATTTTTTATAATTTTCAATCGCCATGGACACCCTGTGAGACCCATTAGATATTTCTGAAATCTTGCACAAATGTTCCTATTGATCTAAGAATTCGAGCCATACCACTGAAGTTGATGCTAAACGCTTAGAAAGTAGTTAGTATTGCTTAGGAATGCTTCTATGGCCCAATTAAATTTTTTATAATTTTCAATCGCCATGGACACCCTGTGAGACCCATTAGATATTTCTGAAATCTTGCACAAATGTTCCTATTGATCTAAGAATTCGAGCCATACCACTGAAGTTGATGCTAAACGCTTAGAAAGTAGTTAGTATTGCTTAGGAATGCTTCTATGGCCCAATTAATTTTTTTATAATTTTCAATCGCCATGGACACCCTGTGAGACCCATTAGATATTTCTGAAATCTTGCACAAATGTTCCTATTGATCTTAGAATTCGAGCCATACCACCGAAGTTGATGCTAAACGCTTAGAAAGTAGTTAGTATTGCTTAGGAATGCTTCTATGGCCCAATTAAATTTTTTATAATTTTCAATCGCCATGGACACCCTGTGAGACCCATTAGATATTTCTGAAATCTTGCACAAATGTTCCTATTGATCTAAGAATTCGAGCCATACCACTGAAGTTGATGCTAAACGCTTAGAAAGTAGTTAGTATTGCTTAGGAATGCTTCTATGGCCCAATTAAATTTTTTATAATTTTCAATCGCCATGGACACCCTGTGAGACCCATTAGATATTTCTGAAATCTTGCACAAATGTTCCTATTGATCTAAGAATTCGAGCCATACCACTGAAGTTGATGCTAAACGCTTAGAAAGTAGTTAGTATTGCTTAGGAATGCTTCTATGGCCCAATTAATTTTTTATAATTTTCAATCGCCATGGACACCCTGTGAGACCCATTAGATATTTCTGAAATCTTGCACAAATGTTCCTATTGATCTAAGAATTCGAGCCATACCACTGAAGTTGATGCTAAACGCTTAGAAAGTAGTTAGTATTGCTTAGGAATGCTTCTATGGCCCAATTAAATTTTTTATAATTTTCAATCGCCATGGACACCCTGTGAGACCCATTAGATATTTCTGAAATCTTGCACAAATGTTCCTATTGATCTAAGAATTCGAGCCATACCACTGAAGTTGATGCTAAACGCTTAGAAAGTAGTTAGTATTGCTTAGGAATGCTTCTATGGCCCAATTAATTTTTTATAATTTTCAATCGCCATGGACACCCTGTGAGACCCATTAGATATTTCTGAAATCTTGCACAAATGTTCCTATTGATCTTAGAATTCGAGCCATACCACCGAAGTTGATGCTAAACGCTTAGAAAGTAGTTAGTATTGCTTAGGAATGCTTCTATGGCCCAATTAAATTTTTTATAATTTTCAATCGCCATGGACACCCTGTGAGACCCATTAGATATTTCTGAAATCTTGCACAAATGTTCCTATTGATCTAAGAATTCGAGCCATACCACTGAAGTTGATGCTAAACGCTTAGAAAGTAGTTAGTATTGCTTAGGAATGCTTCTATGGCCCAATTAAATTTTTTATAATTTTCAATCGCCATGGACACCCTGTGAGACCCATTAGATATTTCTGAAATCTTGCACAAATGTTCCTATTGATCTTAGAATTCGAGCCATACCACCGAAGTTGATGCTAAACGCTTAGAAAGTAGTTAGTATTGCTTAGGAATGCTTCTATGGCCCAATTAAATTTTTTATAATTTTCAATCGCCATGGACACCCTGTGAGACCCATTAGATATTTCTGAAATCTTGCACAAATGTTCCTATTGATCTAAGAATTCGAGCCATACCACTGAAGTTGATGCTAAACGCTTAGAAAGTAGTTAGTATTGCTTAGGAATGCTTCTATGGCCCAATTAAATTTTTTATAATTTTCAATCGCCATGGACACCCTGTGAGACCCATTAGATATTTCTGAAATCTTGCACAAATGTTCCTATTGATCTAAGAATTCGAGCCATACCACTGAAGTTGATGCTAAACGCTTAGAAAGTAGTTAGTATTGCTTAGGAATGCTTCTATGGCCCAATTAATTTTTTATAATTTTCAATCGCCATGGACACCCTGTGAGACCCATTAGATATTTCTGAAATCTTGCACAAATGTTCCTATTGATCTAAGAATTCGAGCCATACCACTGAAGTTGATGCTAAACGCTTAGAAAGTAGTTAGTATTGCTTAGGAATGCTTCTATGGCCCAATTAAATTTTTTATAATTTTCAATCGCCATGGACACCCTGTGAGACCCATTAGATATTTCTGAAATCTTGCACAAATGTTCCTATTGATCTAAGAATTCGAGCCATACCACTGAAGTTGATGCTAAACGCTTAGAAAGTAGTTAGTATTGCTTAGGAATGCTTCTATGGCCCAATTAATTTTTTATAATTTTCAATCGCCATGGACACCCTGTGAGACCCATTAGATATTTCTGAAATCTTGCACAAATGTTCCTATTGATCTTAGAATTCGAGCCATACCACCGAAGTTGATGCTAAACGCTTAGAAAGTAGTTAGTATTGCTTAGGAATGCTTCTATGGCCCAATTAAATTTTTTATAATTTTCAATCGCCATGGACACCCTGTGAGACCCATTAGATATTTCTGAAATCTTGCACAAATGTTCCTATTGATCTAAGAATTCGAGCCATACCACTGAAGTTGATGCTAAACGCTTAGAAAGTAGTTAGTATTGCTTAGGAATGCTTCTATGGCCCAATTAATTTTTTATAATTTTCAATCGCCATGGACACCCTGTGAGACCCATTAGATATTTCTGAAATCTTGCACAAATGTTCCTATTGATCTAAGAATTCGAGCCATACCACTGAAGTTGATGCTAAACGCTTAGAAAGTAGTTAGTATTGCTTAGGAATGCTTCTATGGCCCAATTAAATTTTTTATAATTTTCAATCGCCATGGACACCCTGTGAGACCCATTAGATATTTCTGAAATCTTGCACAAATGTTCCTATTGATCTTAGAATTCGAGCCATACCACCGAAGTTGATGCTAAACGCTTAGAAAGTAGTTAGTATTGCTTAGGAATGCTTCTATGGCCCAATTAAATTTTTTATAATTTTCAATCGCCATGGACACCCTGTGAGACCCATTAGATATTTCTGAAATCTTGCACAAATGTTCCTATTGATCTAAGAATTCGAGCCATACCACTGAAGTTGATGCTAAACGCTTAGAAAGTAGTTAGTATTGCTTAGGAATGCTTCTATGGCCCAATTAAATTTTTTATAATTTTCAATCGCCATGGACACCCTGTGAGACCCATTAGATATTTCTGAAATCTTGCACAAATGTTCCTATTGATCTAAGAATTCGAGCCATACCACCGAAGTTGATGCTAAACGCTTAGAAAGTAGTTAGTATTGCTTAGGAATGCTTCTATGGCCCAATTAAATTTTTTATAATTTTCAATCGCCATGGACACCCTGTGAGACCCATTAGATATTTCTGAAATCTTGCACAAATGTTCCTATTGATCTAAGAATTCGAGCCATACCACTGAAGTTGATGCTAAACGCTTAGAAAGTAGTTAGTATTGCTTAGGAATGCTTCTATGGCCCAATTAAATTTTTTATAATTTTCAATCGCCATGGACACCCTGTGAGACCCATTAGATATTTCTGAAATCTTGCACAAATGTTCCTATTGATCTAAGAATTCGAGCCATACCACTGAAGTTGATGCTAAACGCTTAGAAAGTAGTTAGTATTGCTTAGGAATGCTTCTATGGCCCAATTAATTTTTTTATAATTTTCAATCGCCATGGACACCCTGTGAGACCCATTAGATATTTCTGAAATCTTGCACAAATGTTCCTATTGATCTTAGAATTCGAGCCATACCACCGAAGTTGATGCTAAACGCTTAGAAAGTAGTTAGTATTGCTTAGGAATGCTTCTATGGCCCAATTAAATTTTTTATAATTTTCAATCGCCATGGACACCCTGTGAGACCCATTAGATATTTCTGAAATCTTGCACAAATGTTCCTATTGATCTTAGAATTCGAGCCATACCACCGAAGTTGATGCTAAACGCTTAGAAAGTAGTTAGTATTGCTTAGGAATGCTTCTATGGCCCAATTAAATTTTTTATAATTTTCAATCGCCATGGACACCCTGTGAGACCCATTAGATATTTCTGAAATCTTGCACAAATGTTCCTATTGATCTAAGAATTCGAGCCATACCACTGAAGTTGATGCTAAACGCTTAGAAAGTAGTTAGTATTGCTTAGGAATGCTTCTATGGCCCAATTAAATTTTTTATAATTTTCAATCGCCATGGACACCCTGTGAGACCCATTAGATATTTCTGAAATCTTGCACAAATGTTCCTATTGATCTAAGAATTCGAGCCATACCACTGAAGTTGATGCTAAACGCTTAGAAAGTAGTTAGTATTGCTTAGGAATGCTTCTATGGCCCAATTAAATTTTTTATAATTTTCAATCGCCATGACACCCTGTGATAGCCCGTTAGATATTTCTGAAATCTTGCACAAATGTTCCTATTGATCTAAGAATTCGAGCCATACCACTGAAGTTGATGCTAAACGCTTAGAAAGTAGTTAGTATTGCTTAGGAATGCTTCTATGGCCCAATTAAATTTTTTATAATTTTCAATCGCCATG